>OMPB01061371.1:5201-17900 GCA_900312615.1 Stylephorus chordatus | reverse complement strand
TTGTGTTTACTTGTTTAAGTTTGCAAACATATGTCATTTTGTTAACACATCTAGTGGCTAAATGATAGCATAGGTTTAAAGTTTCATGCTGGCATGTTTTGGATGCTGGCCAGGCAGAAGTGACAGGAGATAGGGGAGGGACGGGAGTTACGTTCCATCATCGGCGAAAGTAACATCTTATTTTCGCCCTGCGATGTTTTACAATGACTTAGAATGCATTGTCTTTTGTTACATTTACAGACAATGCCGAGAAATAGAGCTAGGAAGACATAGCAAGGTTTATTTTCATCAGAAACAATCAGACAGGCAGCACAACAATGTCCTATGTGGAACAGCTGTCTGTGCGCTGTCGGTGCGCTATTGCACACAGATAGTTTAATAAATAAATGAATAACAAATTAATAAATAGCATTTATATATCCATTAATGTAAGGTGTTCAGTGTTTAGAGCCTTCGTTACACCTCTGTATATGGCTCATCTCTGGCATTCATACAGAAAGAGGAGTATGCAGAGGCTTACAATGGCTTACAATGACGCTATTGTTCCTTCGCGTCCTATGTCCTATATTATTATTATTACTGAATCTATACGAACATGAACTTGTGTGTAATAGTACATGTGTTGAAAGTAAAGACAATTACAAACCCGAAAAACGGATATGAGCACGCTTAGCGTCATTACTCGTCGTTACTTCCGATCCACTCTTCTGGTACTTTCGTTACACGCGGTACGGACCAAAGTAACATTGCACTCGGTCCGTTCTCGGCCTGTTTATATTAAACTAATTTATCCTAGAATGAAATTTACAGTTGATAATAGTGAAGGACATGTGCAAGTTGTGTGTCATAAAATATGGGATCTCTGGCATTATTAATTTCGGAGTAAATGGGATCAAACTAAAAAGTGTTACTGCAGTCCCGGCTCTCCCCTACTAGCCGCTCATTAGCTGAAACACGTTCTACCAGTCGTTGTCAGTTTTAAACCCTGTCACATTGAAAATCTGACTCGATCCAAGACTGACTGAGATCCAACATGCTCAATGTTCAAATCTGAGAAAATCAGATTCGACCAAATACTGGATTTTTTTTTTCAGTTTTTCAGGATGTCACACAGACCGACTGAACAAAACCAGTTGAGTTGAGATGAGTCTTTCTTCAGTCTGGCTGTGTGCCACGAAAAGCAATCTGGGAAACACATTTTTATTAACCGAGCAGGCGTATGCAGGCTTTCGGCCTACGCACTGCGTAGAAAAATCTGGGAAACCCGGCCAATATCTCTCTGTTTGGTCTAGCAAGATTTCAATAGAGCTAGTCTCAAATGATAGCCTACTAATAGACAAGCTGCTGAGCACTTGTCGATGCAAGGTAGCCTTTACGTTACGTACAGTCCTAATTTCTGTTTTAAGTACTAGGATGTACAAGTGCCAAGACATAATATACAATACATAACATTTTTTTTTTAAATAAATGGGGGAGGGGAGAATGTTTATAACCAGTGGTGGTTATAGGTAATGCTATAAATGTATTTAATCTGAATTTATCTTGACTATATTTAACAATAAGTAATGTAGTGCAACACAATTTTAGGAAAAGTCAAAGACTGGGGCATTTCAATATTTTAATAAAACATAGTATGTCTACTACAATTGAAAAACTGTGTTGGTTCTACATTATTGTTAAAGCTATGTTATGCTAACGCTAGCTACTGTACTGTACCTGACTAGGATGGCCCAGGGTTAAAAAAAATATTTCAAATTTTGTTTTTGTTTTCCTTTCCAAAAAAGTTAATGTTACATCGGACGCAAGAATGCCCCAGTTTATTAATTTTGTTGACTTACTGTCAATCTGCCATCTTTTGGGTTGAATGAGTTGACTGAGCATGATCAGGGTTTACTGACAGCGTTGACAAGCCAACTGTGTTGTGCAGGGCAATTCCAAAGTCACTGATTAGTCAGAAGCTGGAGATCCGCCCTCTCTTTTGATTTTGTTCTGCTAAAAATGTTTATCAAGTGCTTCTTGAGACTGACTATTAGCCCATGAATAGAACTATTCTTTGAGTTATTAATTATTAATTGTGCATCTTTTCGTTCAATGACACTTCAACATGCAGACAGGAGGAGCCGGGTATCAAACCACTGATCTTCCGATAAGCGGACGACCCACTCTACCCCCTCCTTGCAAAACAGAGTTTGCAGGCAGAACACAACATATACAAGTCTCCAAAACTAAGCTTAGATACAAACTTCAATGTACAAGTTAGCAAAACTATGGTTACGGATACAATCATAAATGTACAAGTTTACAAAACAGTTACAGATACAAAACCCTATTTTCAGTTACACCTTTTTGAATGATACATTATTCCTTTAAAAAGAAAAGAAAATAGCCTACAAGCAATAACCCTTAAAGCGAAACACAAATTACAAAATTACTTAAAATTTAGTTTGGTAACATTGGCATTTTAAGCCAATTTATAAGAATTGCCACATGTGTATCTTAAATTGCTTACAGCACCCATATGAGAGTGATCCTTTCGTAAAGATGATAATGCGATGAAAGTGTGCGATCAAGAATAATTTACACAAATATTCTCCAAGACAATATAGCCTTCAATAGTTTTGAAAGCGTCTTTGCAGGTGCAAAGAGAAAGAGTCAACACATATTGAAGTATATAAATCACAAAAACAAGATGGTCAAACAATGGTCAGCAAAAATTTCACATTTGAGAACATTCTAATTTGTATTTACTCACTTTTATATCAAGAGACATATATATCAAAGATAATGCTATTTGGCTGGAGGGGCTCATATATAGTTCATAGGAACTTACTGAACTTGCTAGAAGCACAACTCACTGGCATATATTTAATTAGGTTTGCTTTTGCTTTTATTATAAGAAGGAAGCATGATAAAGATGTCTAACAATGGATGAGCATAAAGCTGTACGCATATATGTACAAAATGTATATGTATGTATGTATGTATGTATGTATGCATTTATCATTTACTTTTTATTTTAGACAATTTGTTTGATTCAGAATGGCTCCGTCCATTCTCTTTGCTAGAGGCTGTTTAGTCTCCATCTGTGCACGTACGGTTGCTGTCTGCCACTAACATACCATAGATAACAAGGCAAGCCCACACAAAAGACAGAGAAGAGAAATCGTTCAGTGTCCCTGCCTCTTGTGACGAGGCGGACACCAGATGCATGGGTTTAAACATAGTTTATTCCACAAACACACACACAAGCGCTTGTGCGGACACAAAGAATAAGAAACTTTAAATATAAATAAATAAACAAAAAGTCCATAATATAAATTAAACTCTGCGTTCGCCAAATGGCGAACGCTCCACCAGCTGTCCTGCTGCTTCTGTGTCGTGTCCACCGCTTTTGGTCCAGTCACTGTTGTTATATAGGCAGGTGACGTAGTATGACGTAGGCGGGACCACTCTGGAAGACGGTGACGTAGGCGGGACCGCTATGGTAGACGGCGACGTAGGCGAGACCACTCTGGAGGGTGGCCTGGAGGAAGACTTTGCTCCAGCAAGCTACCCGACAGGATCTAGTCAGCTGGGGTGCAGGACCAGAATCAGGCGACTGGAGTGCAGGACCGGATTCAGGCGGCTGAAGTGCTGGACCGGATTCACACAGCTGGATTGCAGGACCGGATTCGGGTGGCTGGATTGCAGGACCGGATTCAGGCAACGGGATTGCTGGGAGGTCAGCTGAGCAACTGATTCTCTGTGGTACTGGTCAGCTGAGTCTTATGGGCGCAGTTTAGTTTACGTAGAGACTAGGCTGAGATGCAGGCCGAGATTCAGGAAGGGATGCAGGCCGAGATTCAGGCTGTGAGTCAGACTGTGGTGCAGGCTGAGATGCAGACTAGGAAAAAAGTGTTTTTTATTTTTAAAGTCCTTAGCCGCAGGTAACGAACCCCTCAGGTAACGAACCCCTCAGCCAAGGCTTACTATAGAGTCAACTCTGCACTCAAAAGAGCTGCATCCCTGACCTTACTATTTGAACATTCCTCCACATATCCGCAAAATTCCTGAGGACAAACTCCAGTCTCTTGAAATCAAAAGGTCCGTCTGCTGTGTCCATTTTGGTTGTTACGGTTTGTGGGAAAAGTAGGACCCAAACACATGAATGAACAAAAATAAACAAAGTCTAATGAACATGGTTTATTTACACTCAAGAGTACAAGGCAACCAGGCAGGGAAGTAAGCAGGATGGGCAAGCAGGGTAGACAGGACAAGCAGGCAACAATAAGTCAGGTAGGCAAAATAGGGTAGGCAGGCAAGAGCAGAGAGCCTGGTGGAACAGGCAGATATACGAGGTAGACAGAACAGGCAGGCAGGGTAAGCAGGATAACAGGCAATAATCCAAATTGGAAAAACTACACAAGCAACAAACTAAACAAGACAAACCAAGCAATATAAAAGAAACCAACCAATAACAGGTGAACTGACATAAATACTAAAAATAAGGGAAAGGTGAAACAAAGCAGGGTGGGTGCACAATTAAGATAAGAAGTAACTAAAATGAGCACAAGTGAGAAACTACAAAATAGAACAGGAAACGAAGAATTAGTTACAAACACAGGAGGCTTTATGACGAGAGGGAAGAGCACGGTCCTGAGATGCTGGTATAACATGTGAAGTGCTCATTTGAACAGCCTGGCACATTATGCCCAATTTCCAAGAACACGGCACTTGACAACTCATGCATGCATCACAGAAAATGCTTGCCAGCCAAGTTGCATTCATCTCAGGATGAAGCTTCCAGTTCCAACCTCAAGGAAACTAAAACTAAACATAAAATATAAGTATAAAGAGAAAAAAAACACACAATGTTTTAACTATAAAAGCTATAAATATATGTGTAAATATAGTTTATTGAAAGTATTATTTAACTATTCATTAAACATCGTTTGAATTATATCACTGCATTACATTTTTAATTACATGATTTTATAATTGCATGTACCACATAACAAAACCAAATAAATGCCTGCTTTGAATTGCAGCAAAATGTCAGAATCATATTCATCCTTTCATTGTTAGGAAAATACAACAGCTTGTTATATAAAACAACAGAATAATAGAAAACAATCTCCCCTTTCTTTGACATTCATGCTACAGCCACTAATCATCTACAATAACTTTCATCAAGGCTCCTACACAACTGGGCCCTTTGTTGTCACTCTAAATTACAAGCGCACGAGCCTGCAAGTATATAGGATAGCAGCTGAGTGTACAGGCTAACACTGGAGGCCAAGCAATAGAGGAAGATGTGCCCTTGACATGCTAAACAGCCATGGGGGTGAAGGATGGACACAATGGGAATGTATATTCTGTAGGGCTCCGTTAGGGATTAATGTACTCCGTGTAATGCAGCACCGCAATTTAGAGACCAGACAGCATGCCAATCACTAAAAGTTAAGACGGTTTTCAATGCTGTGAATGACCTTGGGATTCATTTGCAATTGAGATTTACTTGGATCCTTAGGAGTGGCAGAATGTATCTAATTTGTCTCCAGTGTGACGGGGAAATCTCGAAGAGTGATATCGCACCGACAGCTGAGGACATCACAGCCGGCAGCTTGACATTCAACTGAATAGAGAACACTAAGGCGATAAAACAAGCCTCTTACAAACAAGCTTTTCTGAAGCTGTTTTTTTTTATGCTTGACATGAAATATAGTTCATATGTTAAGTGTGAGTTGTACAAACGAGAGAGGGATTTAGTCTCTGCTCTCACATCTGCAGTCATAAGCCTGGATGAGCCCCTATAAATATAACTGACGACTCATGTTCTCCCCAGAACATATACTGAGATCCATACGTAAGTCAATAATTATCATTCTACTCCAGCAACCTACATTCCATGGTTAATTACAATTATTGATCCGAAAATTATTATTTTGCTGATTATTTCTTTGTTAGTACGTTTTGCAAAGGTATAACAAAAATGTTGAGGAAATAGAGCATTGCCACATGGGCTGATGTTCGTTATGGCATGCATGAATAAACTTAACACAGAAAGAGCTTTAAGGACAGGGACATATTCTGAGAAACCAGTAAGCAATACGCACGCCCCTAGATTAGAGATTCTATTTCAGTTTCTCATGTGAAATGAATTACTGTAGGACACGTAAAGTACATTTGATTTAATGGTCACTATATGTACTTTGTTTACATGATTAAAATAAGCAGATAGTTGGGGTTTCCCCCTCGGTGAACACGGTCGTATGCTGTCTTCTCACTGGATGACATATCTCCTCAAGCTTACATAATTTAGATCTGCCCTAATTTCCTGCTCCCCAGCAAAACTGGAATCTTCAAGCAACTAAGCAACACAAAACCAGTGATCTGCCATATTTCAAATGTATTTTGTAGTGGGTAATGTTTCTATGAAAACAAGCTACAAAACCATATCCATTTGCCATAAAATGTGAATTTTAAACTAACATAGGCTACAGTACCCCCACCCCTCCCAAAATGTACCCCTTGTTTTTTGACAAGATATGTTTTTCTATGTCAGGTAATTGTGTTTCCATGGATACAAGTCCCCGGGAAAATCATGTCTGCTCTAAGAATAGATTTTGTTTTGTAAGTGTCTGTTGGCATCCATGCATGCAGATTCATCGGTTGGTCTTATTATACAGTTACAGTCAGATCAGGGGGCATTAACACAGCAGCCTGCACATCACTACTGAGACAGCAAAAATAAAGACCTTCATAAGAGCTTTATTTACATTACTGGGTTATGTAGAGCAGAAATAAAAATTGCAGTAGTATAACAACTATATAGTTCATATGGCAACAACCTTTTATAGCTGAACCATATCCATTTAGAACACATTGGGACTCTGTATGAACTTTGTTGCTATCTAGAAGCATGCAGCATTTATTTCCCTTCTTCTCCAATGCCCCGTAACTAGTAATATATTTCAGAGAATATAAATAAAACAGCATACTAATAATTAATAGATTTTATTCACTTGCTGGACAAATTACTGACCCGTTTTAAACATTTATTCATATATTTATGTTGTATGGCCTATCACCTGTTTTCTTTTCTTCCTTTTTGTTGTTTGAAAATAAAAAAATAAAATAAAAAGAACAGTTTGCTCAAGAGCAGCAGTTCACATGACATGGGTGTTAGTGTTGTATTTACAATAAGTCTCAAATAAACAACAAAAAGAGCATATAATAATACTATTAATAATAATATTGATAGTAATATACTTAATGATTTCACCATATTTTATTTCTGCTATATAAAAATCAAATTTTGAACAATGAATATTTGGTTTTATATTAAAGAGTAAAGATGTATTTGCCATTAAAACTACCAAAATATCATAGATATGTGATTCTTAACTCACATTACTGAATTGAATGACAGGAGAAAGTACTTAACTCAGACAAGAAATTGTGTGTTTGTGTGTTTCATTATTTACATCTCTTGTTGCATTTTAATATTGAGGGAGCATGAGAGCTTATGGGACAAGAAATCCACCCAAACAACATTCTGCTAGCGACCTTTGTTGGAAGGATATACTTAAAGCACATTTTTCTTTGTTGTGTTTCCTCGATCCAATAGAGAAAAATAAAGAACATGTTTTACTTGTTATAACTGCAGAAAGGAGTTGGATCAAAACATGTTTACACCATTTGGGTTTCACAAATCATTTTATATGACACAGCTACGCTGCACCTCTTCTCTGTCAGCGATAACACAAGTGGAAAAATATGCACGTTTTCAGTCAGTGTGCACATGTGTGGTCAGTGTGCACATATGTGTGCAAATGAAAGAGTTGCATAATGGCACAGTGCTTTAGACTGTAATGCACACGCAGTCAGACAATTCTGACAAAACATGCAATTAATTATATATAATTTATTCTGAATACTGTTAAAAACATTCTTATGTATGTATTTCATGTTTTCAATAAGAATTGATTAGGATGGTCATGATCATATTATTATTTTTAAGTACTTGAGGTGATCATCTAGACTAGAGACTGTATAGGTATAGTAAACAACAAACAGCATCTGGCTATACGACTTTATAGTGCAACAATGTTCTAACAGTTCATTTACTTATAGAGGGATCCTTCATTTTCACAAGTTTTAGATTAATGGCTTATATATCTTGCTTTGCTATGTTCCCAAAATGTACATTTTAGAAAGTGACATCATATTGGTAACATGTATTGTATAGTCAGTAGTGCATTATTGTGCAAAATAAAAACGGAAGGTTAAATATCATTAATCATACATTGTATAAAAATAAACGTTATTTAAAAATGCATTGTGTGGGCTACAAGCCAACAGATTTTCAATCTAACATTTATCATTTCCACCTTACAAAAATACAAAGGAAATAACAAGCATTTGGGCGCAGATCCTGGGGGATGGGGACGGGGACGGATACGAGTCCCCTCCAACTTCTGAAAAACATGAAGTTGTCCCGCAATAAATTATTTCTAGATACATTAATTGAACAGTAATTGAAAATATATATAGAAGCCAACTCCACTTTTGAAATAATTCACACATAAACACTTTTTGAAGGTTTTACTGTATGTCCCCCCTATATTTCCTGCTCAGTGGTCTGAACCGTCGCGTCTACTAAACTAAGAGGGAATTTGGGTTAGAAAATACTCTTGAGAATTGCATGTAGTCCCCCCTAAGTTGTAATGAGATCTGCGCCCTTGGTAACAAGTGTACATAATCTGCAAGCAGAGCTGGTTAGTTATGGGGGATTGGGAAGCTCAAAATGAACAGCACAGAGTTTTATACAGGTTATCCCTTAAGCCCAGGACAGTTCACGTCAGTAAATAACGCATTTACAAAACGCTCATTCGGTCGCATCAACCGGGAGCTCCTATAACCTATCCCTTCAAAATGTGCCAATACTAAAGCTTTCATTTGAACACCTGTTTCTGACATCTTTAATATTGATAAAACTATTGACTGCTTCATCAACAAACTCATGGTATGTCCAGGTGAATTTGTGGTTGGTTTGGTTCAGAATTAATGCATAGTTAATTTGCTCTAGGGTGTATTTCAGGATAAAATTGACAACCGTGTGAATGCTCGGCTTTGTAGTAAATTACCCATCAAATACCTTATTGTTCATATTTTAGCTTTTCCCTTATACTCCATCTTGTAGTCAACAAAGAAACTATTTACACATATTTTCAAACAAATTAAATGGGTTGTGATAAGAATGATGGTAAAAATCTGCATTGGGGACCGAAGAATACAGAATCTGCAATAAAAAAACAAAACATGAATTTGTTCTTGAAAAATGTCATTTTCATGATAACTATATAATATTAAACAGTTCAGTAATGATGATATATCCACAAAGTAAATCAAAACTGCGTATACGTGGTACGTTTCTCAAGAACTTCTAGGTAATCAGGATCAATATGGAGCTTGGCCTTCAACTCCCAATACTCGCTCCTGTCGGGCTCAACATAAACAGTACTTGGTGCCGTACAATACAATATTGTTTGTTGTTGTATTCTCTCTGGGTGCATATATTGTTGCCTCACGTCAAAGTCTGACTTGTACTGATTGGATGAATGGGCTGCATGCCTACATGGCAAAGTATTGCTGTAGTGTGCGTGTCTGTCTGGCCCCGAGACATCTCTGTAGTAATACTGGTCATCCCGAAAAGGTGAGGACAGCTTGTTGACGGGCTCTGGAGTCGTAACGCTGTATTCAGAGCTTATGGCGTTACTGGCCGCCTCTTCCTCTGAGTTACCCAGGAATGCCTCGTTCAAATCTTCAAAACCCCTATAAGCATCCAGTGGTTTGCCCTCTGTTGAGGCACAGGCGCTGGTCCGGCCCGCGTGTTCTGCAGCCGGGGGAATGTACTCGTACACGTGACCGGCGGAGGTTCTGACTTTGGGAACGGATCCCTTCTTGTAAAGCCCGTATTCCATGTTCAGCGAGCTGATGCAAGCGTTCACCGAGTTATTGTGTTCATTCTGGGTCTTCTGGTGTCTTTTTTTCACGGCCACAAACAATCCCGCGGCCACAAACACAGACACGATGAACATGAGGAGAAGGGCGAGAATCAACACAGATAAGGGAATAGCGCTCTGCTGTGTGTCAGAATCCAGGGATGTTTCTATGGTGATGGTGCTTCCCGGGAAGGAGTCCTCAGAGGGAGGGACAACAGATGCGAGTGTATCAGAGTTATTAGGGCAGAAGTGAGTTGTCCTAATGTATCTCATGTCCTCACCAGACAGCTTCTTAGGTGAGCCGCAGATGACGTTGTTTACAACCGTCCCCGTGCTGAGCTGCTCCAGCCATTGCTTCAAGTCCAGTATGGCACAGGAGCAATCCCAGGGATTCTCGTACAAATCCACTTGCACCAGGGCTGTGAGCTGATCCAGCACGCCACTGACGGGAAGATATCGGAGATGGTTATTACGGAGATTTAGCCTGGCTAATGTCAAGCCATTAAATACGCCCTCTGGTAAGGTTTTTAATAGGTTATTGTTGAGAAAAAGCAGCTGAAGGTTGGGGACTTGCTGAAATGTGTTAACGGCAATCTCTTTAATGACATTGTATTCTAAATATAAAAACTGTAGGTTCTCCAATCCATAAAAAATATCGACTGTGAGACGTTCTATCAAATTGCCATTCAAGTATAGCCTGCGTAAATGTGTCAAATTTCCAAAAGCTCTGTCATGTATATGAGCTATCCTATTATTACCAAGGTGGAGCAAATCTAACCCTGTTGCCTCAATAAAATCTGACCTACGCACAACAGTGATGAAATTACCAGTAAGGTACATCTTTTTGGGATTGTAAGGTTTGGGATTTAAATCAGAGATGCGTTCAATCTTTCGCTCTTGGCAATTGACATTCAGGCCAAGGTCTGAAATTTGAAGATTACAAGTGCAGGCAGTCGGGCAATCCAAAGGCACGGGAGATTTGGTCTGATATGAAACGATTTGGCCATAATTTTGCGGTTTATTGGAAGGGACACGAGCGGTGGGCTTGGACTTTAATTTGCCTGACTGCCGGGGTCCTTTGGTGGGCCTGGACGAGGACCGGGCTACTCCAGAAGAGGTGAAGGAGGATGTGACCAGAGCAGGCGGGCTCCTGTAGTAAGCATCTGTGCTCAAATGTGGCAAGGGAGGCATCTCATACTCAGCGATAGCCCTCCTAGGACATAGTTCCTGTTTGGAGACCTCGTCTAGGTCTCTCCCGTGGAGCCGAAAGGGAAACTCACAGACGACATCACCCACCAGAGCCGTGTAAGATATACTCTCCAGCCAGGTTTTCAGAGCGATCAGTTCACAGGAGCAGTTCCACGGGTTTTCTTCAAGTTGTAACTCCACAACGTTAGTCATGTGTTCTAAGAGACCTGAATAAGGAAGCACTTTGAGTTGATTTCCCCGTAGGTCCAGGTGAGTCAATGGAACGAACTGGAAAATGTTCATTGGTAGTGAAGATATTAAGTTGTCATTCACAATCAGGACCTCCAGGTGAGTCAGCTTGCTGAAGGCATTTGACTCCACGTGTGTGATGTAATTATAGTCCATCTGCAGGTATTCCAGATTTTCGAGACCGAAGAAGATCTCTTCCCTTAAGGCGTCGATTTTGTTGTTGTTGAGATGCAGTCGTTTTAAACCCTGAAGTCCATTAAATGCTCCTGGTTCTACTTCAGATATATCATTGTTTCCAAGATGTAATATTGTAAGCCCATTGTATTCTAAAAAATCGTTGGCAGAGAGCTTTTTCAAAAGATTCCCTGTAAGCAGAAGATGATATGTTGGGTAGGAGACTGGACTTATCTCTGAGAGACTTCCAATTCCTCTTGTTTCACATCCAACTGTTAATATTTCCTCTTTCTCCACACAGGCACACAGTGCCCGACATATTTCTCTGTAGCTTTTAAACGTTTCAACGGTGCACATGGATGATGCAATTAACCAAAGAAATAAACTCCAAAGACGCATTTTCTCTTACTGATCACAAAGGTCAATGAAGGCTGAGTATCCAGTTTTCTCTGTAAGCAAAATACATTTTAGTTCAGAGATAAAAGGCAACAATGATACCATGCAGTATGCTGTCAATTTTAATCAAAACAGCCTACAGCCATAGTGAAAGGATCTATTGCAGTTACCCTGAGGTAACTTCCAGTTGCTAATTGCCCGCACGGAACCAGATATAAACATAATAGAATAAAATAAAGCCATTCAAGTTGAAAATAAACATAACGTCAATACATCGAAGCATAGCGGCTATTATGGCAAAGCGTGCCAGTAGGTTTGTTGTACAACATAGCCTACAATATAGGCCTAATATCCTCCAATACTGCCCTATTTCTAATTATTAGAAATTAACACATTATTCTACAGAGCATTGTATGTATTGTATATTGCCACATTTATAATAGCCTGCTGAATGTTTCTAATCCTCCGGGTCAAATACGTACCTCACGCGCACTGTTGAAGATTCATTCTCATAAAGTATCTAGGCTATGTTGTATTCATTTTAATCCGTCCCATGTTTAAGGTATCTACTCAATAAAAGCAGGTTGGCTGTCTCTAATGCACCAAAGGAAGGATAAAGGAAATGCTGAACAACCATATCTGCCAAATGCTTCTCTTTAACACCGCGTGCCGGAGGAGACACAGCTATGCTTGGTAACAAAGTTGC
>OMPB01060566.1:3168-18643 GCA_900312615.1 Stylephorus chordatus | reverse complement strand
GGAACAGCCCACGCAAAACAAATCAACTCCGATCCCATTCACACGCTCGGCTTCATTTTTGGTTTGATTTTTTTCAACGGTGTGGGTGTGGTGCTGCGCCAAACTTTGATGTTTCGCCATAAAACAGGAAGTGCCTGTAACTCGGCTTACGGTAGTCTAAATGGTATGAAACTTTTCACCATCCTCACATGTGGGGAACATGATAGCCTGTTAGATTCTACAGCAGGGGCATGGCAGAATGCCTCTATAGCGCCCCCTACAATACTTCAACGGAACAGCCCCCGCACCAGATATAGTAATCTGTAGTACTCTATAGTACTTGATAGTAATCTATAGTAATCTATAGTAATATAAAGTAATCTAAAGTAATCTACAGTAATCTAAAGTAATCTATAGTAATCTATAGTAATCTAACGTAATCTAGTATCATAGTATGGTAATCTAAAGTAATCGAGTATCATAGTATACTACGGCAGATGTCGACATGCACTGATATCGACATGCACGTGGCGAGGGCCCGCTCAACACTGCGCGCAGTTTTAATTATTATTATAATTATAATGTTTTTGCTTTTTATGCTTGATTATGTATTTTACTTAATTTTATTTTTTCTATACAATGTTTTTGCTTTATGCTTGTTTATGTACTTTATTATTCATTTTAATCTTTATTTTTCTCTGGAAAGCACTTTGTGATGTATATGCTTGAAAAGTGCTATACAAATAAAGATATTATTATTATTATTATTCCATGTTTTCCCACTGGGGTTTTGGGGAGTTTTTCCGTGCCCTTTGGAGGTCCTGGGGTTGGGGGGTGTCATCAAATGTGGGCTCGTGAAGCCTTTTGACACTGTAAATGTGATAAAGGGCTAATCTAATAACTAATAACTAAACTTGAACTTTGACATCAAGTAACACATTTTGATGTGCTGAGCCCAGCTCACAGGCACAAGAATACAGCCACTGCAGAGGCGTCATTTCAGAAAAAACTAGAGGGTGGCAAAAAATGTATTAATTCATGGTTGCAGACAAGACAACACGTGTCTATAATAGTGTTTATAAAATGGTAATATTTTCAAACTCATTCTGTATTCCCAATATGACATTGACATGGGGTGATTGCATACAAATAGTAACTCTAAACCTGGTACGAGGCAATATCAAGATATCCTGAGGCTACACAAGATGCAGAACATTTCACGTGGAACGCGGATACAGCACTGAACAACATAGGCACGACCACACACATACACACACACACACACACACACTCACACGCTGTTGCTGTCGATTGTTTGTTAAGTGTTCAGGACGTTGTCATTTTATTAATTTAAAAAAATCTAAAGCTAGTTGTTTTTGTTTCATTGTTATAACTTGACTAATTAGATTTGTTTGTTCAAGTTGCACCTAGACCTAGCACCCTTCTTGTATATTTTTTCATACGTAATACGTGCACACGTCATGGACGTCGGTTGAGCTCGCAGCATCAAAAAACAACCCCATTGTTCAGGATCCAGGATCTTTTAATTCCTGAAGAACTGAAAGTTTTTTGCAGATGAATCTGATTTTAGATCAGATACTATAGCGCTGATCTACGATTCTCCTGCAAAAACGTTCAGAGGTGGAGAAAATATTCGTAAAAGAACTGCATTTTAGGTTAAATGCGAGCGCTAGGGGGTGGCAATTGCCATCCCCTGGGACCCCAAATGACGCCCCTGCACTGCAGCCTCCTACAGATGACACAGGTTAAAGGTCACATCACCAGCTGTTTGGACAGATGTTAACATGAATAACAATGTAAAATTATTCAAAACAAAATAAATTATAAAATATCTATATTTTATGAATAATATGTTATTCAAAGTATCTGATTCCACTTTGGAAACCTCTAGTCTAAGGCATGAGCAAGCTGCTCAGATTGAACGTGGCGGACACTATTGTCATACCACCGCTTCTGCCTTTACTCCACTGACCTGTGAGAAATGACAATAAGTTCCACAGCAGCAACAAGGACTTCAGGCTTTCTTTGGTAAACCTGGGAAAGAGAATATCTTCTGGAATATGAGTGAGCTGGTGTGCACAGTATGTAAACAAAATGTTATTTAAACACCGAAAAGTGCAAAGAGGAAATTCACTGATGCATGCAGCCACCGCAATAACTTAAAACTGTAGCAAACCTCTAATGATAAATTCTGCAGAGTCCCGATGCAGAAGAAAAAAAAAAGAAAAAAAAAACGGTCCTTATTTCAGTTCCAAGGTAAGATTGTAACGCTGTCACTGCTTTACAAATGTCTTTTTTCCCCCACATGGTTGCAGTCTGTACCGGAAATTGAGTGTCGCTATCTTAAAACAAGATCAAATGGGAAAAATAGAAGGGTTTTTTTTTTAAACAAAATGGCTTTGTACACAAATTAGCCAGCATGTTTACATATTTATTATGAATTTGAATATTTTTAATACTCATTTTTAGCAGACATTTTTCAGCGTAATACATAACGTTGAAAAAAGCATTTTTCAAATAGCAGCGTTTTGGGAACCATATTCCAAACGCTATTTATATTGCAAACACTTTAACCTCAAAACCTCTCAGTGTGGTCTGAGCAAACCGCCTGACACTGAACACGTTACCTTGTTTTGTATTTGTCTAACGTTTAATAGGAGCAGAATAGTTCTCTTTGGTATTTTCATGGACGCTTTCATTGTCTGATCTAACGCTGCTCATTAGCAAGTGCGTCCTGGTAAAAGCTTACAGCTTTCTGCATCCCAGAGTAATGTTTAGCTGTAGTGTTATATCACGCAAATTGTTTGAAGATATTACCTGCGAAGACCATTCCTGAGACAACCTCGGGGGTTTTGTGTGATGTCGAGAACACGTACGTGCCGGTGTCACCGTAGTGGATCGAGAGTCCCTGCCAGCGGTTCTGTCACCCATTCGGCCGATGGACTAATGGGGCAATTGATCAACGGCAGATGTGCTGCGTATCCCAGGGAACGTTTGATCACTCACCTATTTCAGCCCCTCCGACCGAACAAACACCCATCAGAGACAAAACTACGAGAGCAATTACAAGACGCATGGCTGGGCCTCTCGCTGTCCGTGCCCTTCACTGACAGCCTGACGCTGTCACGAAGGAGGAGAGGAGGTGTGTGTGTGTGTGTGTGTGTGTGTGTGTGTGTGTGTGTGTGTGTTTGGAGGGGGGTGGTAGTCCGAGAGAGAATCAACAAGGTAGAAACGCAGCGCAGATGAAGACTCAAAGTGTTAAGCTCAACCACGACGCCAAGGGCACGCTTGGGGTCGGAGACAAACACTCCTTCATCCCTACCGATACGATGATGTGTCGGCTGAAGAGCCATCGCTGTGGCCGCGTATAGATTGGATCTGAAGATTGGAGCGAATGGTTTTTGCGCCGATCGTTCCCTTTCAGGAATGAATGGTGGCTTGCAAAGCCACTCCTGCTTCCACTTATAGGTATTCAATACGGGCCACGTGCGGGCAAGTGTTAAGATGGAGCTCAGATGGCTGAGCTCCATCACCCAGCCGCCGTGGCTATGAGGACGGAAATGAAATGAAACGGGAGCAAAGTGTCTCGTGATCACGGGCACTCTTCTTCTGCAGACAACAAACGGCTGAGAACAAGACAAGTGAAACACCACGATCACTTCACCATTCACGTTGGCGTAGTCTTTGGAAAGCCAATTTGTTCACTTACGAAGCCAACGCTGAGTGGAGACCGTTGTAGTGTAAAATGATGCTTTACAATGATGTTTCTCAATGCTATGTAGCTGCAAAGTCGGAAAAGGAGGATTGATCATTGTGTCTAGTCAATAAACTATGTGTGTTTTCTGCTTTTCAAAACTAAAGATTAGTGGGTTTTATTTAATAGCTATTCATGAAAGCAAAAACAAATAAAGATAGACTGATACAGTAGGTAGGTAGTGTAGGGCTCTCGTATTTGATATAGTTTACTTTTGGCTATCTAAGAATTAAGTTATATTGTTTAATGGGATTTAATTATTTAAATCCACCTCAGGGCACCACATACTATAATAAGCAGGAACACACACACACACACACATATATATATATATATATATGTGTGTGTGTCATTATATCATCATATAACTTAAGATATTAACCAAACTGATTTAGTCTCATTAAACGTGAATTGTTTTATGGCAGAGGCTGTAAATCATCAAAATATTCAAGCAAACAACTTCTTAAAATAATGAAGGAGGTTTATTCAATAATCAGAAAGCTGTAAAATCACACAGATATATTCCAATACAACAGTAAACTGTATAGTTTGATAAGTGTAACTCGGTGACCATGTGTGTGTGTGTGTGAGGGGAAGGGCGAGAGAAAGTGAGAGAGAGAGAGAGAGGGAGAGGGAGAGAGAGAGAGGACGAGAGAGAGAGAGTGAGAGAGAGCGTGGACACGCTTGCTTTGCGTGTGTGTGAGAGGGTGCACGGTTTAACCGCGCGCATCCCCAAGATGGCGTTTTCGCTTGCGTTCTTGGTTCTCCCTTTGTTACAAATGAGGTTGTAAACCAAATCTATCTATAGATATAAGTAAGAGGGATTTCTCCTATGTCACAGCGAACGCTGTACTTATGGTTTACTTCATGTAATGTAACGATCGTGTTTATGTGCGGATTAGTAGAAGGAAAGAGGGAGAGGCATGCACGTCTATTTACTGGTTGAATGACTCTGTATTACCGAAGTCAGGAGATCAAAGTAAAACACACGTTCATTAAAATGAAAGGAAATAAAAACGTCTTAAATCGCTACAGTCATACAAATAAGCATATACCAATTAATAATCACACTTCTAAACCTAATCTGCCCAGATAAACTCAGGTAAGGCTGAATTAGTTCGGTGCATCCTGTCCAGTTGTCCCAACGGTCCTTTGGTGTGTGTGGGTCTAGACGGGGGGGTCTCCGTTCGTCAAACTCGGCTGTTTGCGTCCAAACAATTGACGATCTCCAATGTCCTTGTGTTACACCAGATATGGCTCTGAAAAGGCAAACGGATGGAGTTGGGCCTACACTGTTCCTATAGGCGAACGTCGACGACTTTAAGTTGGCAAAAGAAATTGATCCGCCTTGCCACTCACCGTGCTGGCTTAACAAAAGACGATGAACAATAGTGGTTCTTCAATTTATACAGAAGATGTGACATTATTGATTAGGGTCATAAGCCAATCACCTTTGGTCCTGTGAGAGTTCTGATAGACATGTCACGTGTCACCCTTGAATGGCTACGTGTTGGCTTCAGGGAAACTGAGTTCAAGAGCCCTACAAAAGGGATCCTGCAGCAGGTTTGCATGTTTGTTGATTTTGAATATGTTCAAATATTAATAAGGCAGGCATGACACAAAACAGTGTTTCATTCTCTATGTATTTATTCTCCATCTATTTCTCTAAATGGGTTAAACAGTCCCTAAGGTAGGAAGGGTGAGGAGGTTAATTGCTGGCAGACAGCCAGAATCCCTCCTGCTGGTCATTAAGGAACAACTTGCTCCGAGTTAACCTCTCTCTTATAGATAAATGTGTTTTGTTTCAGTTACTGCAGACAACGTAGACCAGGGGTTTTCAACGTCTGAGACTGTGGGCCTCCTCTCAGACGAAGCTAAAAGGCACCTATGGGATCATGATTATGTTATTTGATCACATAGAGTAGACACTCAACAATGGAGCCAAGATATAAAGCTGTTTGTCATAACTTTAGACTTTAGACCTTTTAAAATGTACTAGTTTCTGACTCTGGGAAAGTAGGAAAAACAGTAAAATTCCCCAAAACTACTGTATCGCTGAACTATCTCTTTAACCAAATCACAGACATTTAGTCTATTCTATGTGATCTTCTTTAGATAAGTAATGTCATAACTAATGTAATATTTCTTCACTTCCATTCACCGAGCCTCCCACTGAGCCACAGCTTGGAGCCCCCCTGGGGAGGCTCGCATCCCACTTTGAAAACCTCTGATGTAGACAAATCACAGTGGAGTGTTCACGCATGGACTAAGAAGACCAGAAGAACGGCTGTACATGCTACAGTAGGTTATGCTAGGAAATAAGGACTCCATTGCTCATATAAAGGAAAAGATCCCCTGATTTCCCCAGGTGGAAAGTCAACATCTGACAGCAGGACATAATAAATAGAAATTATTTTTACTTGCTTTTCAGGGTTTTCCTTTTCCCCCGGCTAGGGAGACAGTGTTGACCTATGTACCTATACCACTATACCATTATAGCACTATACCACTGTAGATAGATAGATAGATAGATAGATAGATAGATAGATAGATAGATAGATAGATAGATAGATAGATAGATAGATAGATAGATAGATAGATAGATAGATTATCATTAGGTTTGGTCTGGAAAACCTAATTGTGTACATTGGCATTCCATGTTTTTCTGATTAGGAACACAACCTTTTATGGAGAAGTCACTCTTTTATCCACTAATGACAAGAACTTTAATGGGCACATTGGGCGAACAGAGGCCACACTCCATGAGGCTGTGCCTGTAAATCCTTGTCACTGTGATTGGTTTTCCCTGACAAGGGAAAAAAATGGTCAAAGACACCCATTGCCAAAAACACAAATAAAAGTAATTAAAAACAGCAACATCATCAATCTCCCCGACAGTGTGCCTGCCCGACTGGTGTCTTCACTGAATTAACACTAGGTGGTCTTCTGGTGGCCAGGGCAGCAGGCTGTTGAGCAGACAGGGCACTCTATTACCTGGCATGGAGCCAAAGCTCGATGGTTGAATTGGATATAAAAGACGGCAGAAACCTTGGACCACATCGTTTGCTTAGGGACCAGCACCTATGTAATGAGATTACACTGTCAGCAGTTGATGAAATGCATGAGATTAGAAGTAGGAATGTCGAGGGTAACGGGACATTATGATGGGGAGGGGTTGCTATTTTTATACAGTTATTTTGTTGAGTAACCTTATTTACTGTGCAGTGTTTGATGGTAGGAATGATGCTGCTTTAGGCTGAATATACTATAATATTTTATGTCTCTTACATTTGCTGATGACCATGAGCAACAGCTTGATCCTCATGATATTAGTCCATTTTGTGCCTATGAGGTTAAAGGTTAAATAAAGCACCGGAACGTTCTCACACGTATAATAGAGCTAGCTTGAGAGAGTCGTAAATGTCATGTTGCTCCTGTTCGTTGAGGTTAATATATAAAAGAGGTTATACCTAGATGTGGGATAGGCATCACACAGTTCAATTACTACAACTTTGTTTTTTGTTTTTTCAAAATTGATAAGTTTGGAGGGAAAATGTATGTAGCATTATGAAAGAATGTTTGATTGTATTTACTCATGAGTTTCTAATGATAATTGGCTTTTTTTTTTTGGTTTGTTGTTTTCTTGTACCCAATAACTACTTTTCTTTTGTTGTGTTTGTTTGTAGGCTTTTTGGTTTATGTAATGAAGACGGAGTCGTGTCGGGTCTTTGTACATGTACAGTATGTACTATTATATTAGTACGTACTGACCTCTCTGGGCAGGCAACAGAAAATAATATCAATTAAATAAACCACTTAATAATCCTGTCAGCCAGCACCGTCCATTCTGCTTCTTCAGCATTAAGCTCTGTTCCTCTCCCCATGGGCCTGGCTACTGCCGTTTATTGCCAGACACCTCTTCTCAATAGTATTGTAGTGCCCTTCCCTGTCCGACAGCTTCCGGCTGATGTATAGGATGGGGCGGTCGGTTCTCTCCACCTCCTGCGACAGCACGGCTCCCAACCCCCTGTTCGACGCATCTGTCTGTAACCGGAATGGGAGAGAAAAGTTAGGTGTGTGGAGGAGGGGCTCCACACAGAGAGCCTGCTTTATCTGCTCAAATGCCCCCTGACACTGCTTTGTCCACTGGACCGGATCTAAGGCACCTTTGCGGGTCAGGTTGGTCAGGGGGCTGGTCAGATCGGCAAAGCCAGGGATAAACCACCTATAATATCCGGCCAGCCCCAATAACCACCTCACAACATTTTTAGACATGGGCCACTGGTAGCAGCAATTGCAGCTGTCTTATCTACCTCGGGCTATATCTGCCCCTAGGCCATGTGGTACCCCAGATACCTTACCTCCCTCTGCCTCACCTCACATTTCCTTGGGTTAGCTGTGAGCCCCACCCGTCTCAGGGATTTGAGCACTGCCACCACCTGTGGCATATGTTCCTCCGAGCTGCCATTGTGGATGATCACCAAGTAGGCAGCATCATATGTGGCGTGTGGCCGTGGCTCTCTATCCATGAGACGTTGGAACGTGGCCAGTGCACCAAATAACCCAAACGTAAGTGTGCCAAAGTGGTACAAACCTGAGTGGAGAAGGCCATTTTTTTTCATGGACTGCCAGTAGCCCTTCATTAAATTCAGTGTTGTGAAAAACTGAGCAGTGCTGTGCCAGTCCAGGAGTTTGGGTATGTTTTTGGGTAGTTTTGGGTATGCATCGAACTGTGACACATCATTCACTTTGTGATAATCTACACAGAACCTGGCTGACCCATCGTTCTTCACTACCAGAGTGATGGGGCTACACCCAGCAGTGCTAGACTCTTCTATTCCTCCAATTTCTAGCATGGCCTTTAATTCCTGCTGAACCACTTTTGTCTTGTGTTCCAGCTGTCTGTAAGTATTATTATGGTGCTAATGAGGTTAGTACAGGCATGTCCAAAGTCTGGCCCGCGGGCCAATTGCAGCCCATTTTAAACGGCCCTCAACTCGTATCTCAAAATGTACTATATGTGGTCCGCCACACAGTATTGGTTACTCATGCAAGTTCACTTTGCGTTTTTTATGCTCACCTCATGATGGCAGCACTATCATACAGTTTGTAGACATGCACCAAGTAGGAATTACGCAGGTGGAACTAATGTGAACAGATGGTAAAGAAGCAAATGGACAGTTACCTAGAAACAGACATTTCCTGCTGGTAGCAGACATGGCCATAGCAAAGATACATAACGTCGACCGATGGGCCGCCGCTCAGGAGCGGTGAAAAGTTTAATACTTTTTCACTGAAAGCCATAACAGTTGTGTTTGTCTCATTTGTCAAGAGGCCATCGCTGTTATGAAAGAGTTCATTGTGAAGAGACATTACGAGACTAAGCATAATTCATACCAGAGATTGTCCTGCAGTGAATGTGTGGAGAAACGGCTCAAAGCTAAAAACAGAAAATCATTGTAAATGGAGAATAAAAGACACACAGTTGTGCTGTCAAAAGAAAGAAATCTCTCATTCTTTTTATCCCAGTGACTCCTACAGTATGTGATTTTTTTTAAATAACCCAAATGATGTGAAAAGCAGCTGTCCTCCAGGTATTTTCACATTATCTAAACTGGTCCCCATTCAAAAAGGTTTGGACACCCCTGGGTTAGTGCAGTCTGGTATGGGAGAGAACACATCAGCAAACCACCATTGCAATAAAGCAATGCCTGCTCTTTGTGCCGACGCGAGATCGAAGATGACTGACAGGAGATGATCACAAGGGAGTGAGGTTGATTGTGCCGACTTTGATACCTCCAGCCCCAACTCATCTCTCTCATTCACCGAGGACAAAGAAACGGGCACCGCCTCCCTCCATGCTTTTAAGAAGTTGAGGTGGTATGGCCCCTCCCCTGTCAGCATGCTCCACCTCATAATCAATGTTGCCTACCCGCCGTATGACCACGAAGGATCCTTGCCACTTGGCGAGTAATTTCGTGTTAGAAGACGGACGTAATACAAGCACTTTATCTCCCTGTGTAAGTTTCCTTAATTTAGCCCCTCGTTGTACCTCTTTAGTTGTACAGGCACTGCTAACGTTCCTGGGCCTGGACAAAAGTTTAAGTATCTAGTGACAACCACCCCAATGTGCGGAGTTTTGCCCTCAGGTCCTGGACGTATTGAATTTCATTTTTACCTGGACTTGGACCTGGCTCCCAGTTTTCCTTAACTAGGTCCAACACACCCTGTGGCGTCCAGCTTACTGTAACAGCAACTCAAAGGGAGAAAATCTTGTGGACGCCTGGGGAACCTCCCAGACTGCAAATATCAGAGGACAAACATTGTGCACAAACCTGCGGATCATTGATTTTATTGTTTTATTCAAGCACTATACCAGACCGTCGGTCTGTGGTTGGTAGACACTTGTCAGAGTGTATGTGACATGAATTGAGTGCCCTAGTCAGGTAGGATCTCTTTACTCAGGAGATGACCGGAAACAGTGCTTGCCAGACACTTTTCGCTGATATATTACTCAGCAGCACTGCCTCGGATTATCGCATTGCATACTCCACCAATACTATTAGAAAGCGATATCCGCGAGTGGTTCGCTCAAATGGCCTGATAAGGTCCATGCCTATGCAATCAAAAGGAACCTCCACTAATGGTACTGTAATGGCCGCAAAGGTGCTTTTGGAATGGCTGCTTGTTAACCAGTTGGCATTCTGAGCAGGAGGCACATCAATGGCGTACATCGCCCCAGATGCCCGATCCAATAAAATCGGCCATTATCCGCTTCAGTGTTTCTTCATATCCCTAGTGCCCCGCCATTGGGTTATAACGAGCCAACTGGAAAAAAAAAAAAAAACATTTCCTGACTGCTCTTGGGTACCAACAACTAGGTATTATCTTCACCTGTCTGATTGTCATGACCCACTCTGTATAGTCCATTCCCATAAAACATGGGAATGTGACTACTGCATCAGGGCATACCAACTGCCCCTAAATTCGAATCACTTGGTCAAAAGCTGAGCATAGAGTGTCCAGGGAGGGCTGCATACAACCTGAATCTATCATCGCCTGGCATATACCCCCTTGGATCCTTACCGGAATCCAATATGTCCCACCTGATGTTGGAGGTCCAGCAACCTGCACCACTTGTCCCACCTCCATCAGTGGGCACCCCAGATGGATGTGGCCGGACTGACCGCACCTCCAACACCCCTTTCTGGACCCCTGAGCGACCCTCTGTGATTCCGGACCTGACCCGGCAGCAGCTGGACCCCGTGCTCGTCCCTCCTGTGGCCATGGTCTGAGCAGGTTGCCCGGCGAAGTGAAGGGGTTGCCTCCCCTCTGGGGGGACCACAGCAGAGGACCGGGCCGGGCTGCAGACGACTCCTCCCCCTTCTGGCTCTGTGGCTGGCGGCTAAGGTGGTCCTCCCCCAGCTGGACAGCCGCATCTAGGTCCGTTGGCTGCTCGTAGGTGAACTCTGCCGGCCTCAACCATCAGGTGACGGCGTCTAAGATTTGCCAGGAGAAGACGAACAGGCGGTCCCCCTCTCCCAGCCTGGCTTGCCTGAGTCGGCAGCGGTGGTCCTCTTGGCTCCGGCCCGTCCAGGATGGCCTTCTTCACCTCCTGGTAGGAGCCCAGGGACCCTGGTAGGCTGTACATCACCTGTTGTGCCTTCCCAAATAGCAACGGGAGGAGATGCACAGCCCATTCCGCCGCCAGCCTCCAGGAAAACCTTGTGGTCATCTTGGGGCACCATTTTCTGCATGGTGATCGTGGGTGGTTGGGCATGGGTGGTTGGGTTGGGCGTGGATTGTAATGAAGATGAAGTCATGTCAGGTCTTCGGAACGGTGATATGCGTCTTTTATTAGTAAATGCTGCCCTCTCTGGGCAGGCAACAGAAAATAATAACACTTAAATAAACCATTTAATAATGGTGTCATTGTCACCCAGCACCATCTGTTGTGCTCTCTCCAGGTCAGCATTCAGCTGTCTGTTCCTCCTCCCCGCGGCCCCAGCTACTGCTGTTTATAAAGGGAAGACAGGTGATCAGTCAAACCTCCTCCACCTGTCAATAAATCACCTTCCAATCGAGCCCTGGGAGAGGGGAGCCACGTCCCCTCTCTCCCCACAGACAGTTTCTAACCAGTCCACACACACCCCCATCACTTGACCTAGACCCCCCCAATATGTCCCACCCTAAACTTGTATGGCTGCAGCGTTAGATACCACCGGGTGATTCTGGCGATGCAGCCACCGGAGGTGAGCGTAGTCCGAACAGAGGGTGAAGGGCCGTCCCCGGAGGTAGTGGCGTAAGGCCAACCAAACGGATCGTCAGACACTCCTTCGGCAACATCATTCATGAAGAAGGCAAGGAGAGATTTGGGGAGATGGCCCAAAGGAGGAACATCCCCAGGGAGGCGAGAGAGGGAGATACTCAAGCTGGTGAAGGAGAGACGGCAACCAGTCTAGGTTGTCTCCCTTGTCCGAAGTCTAGGGAGACTGTATACAGCCAATTTGTCTTGGAAGGCCTGGAAAGGATAGACAAAAGCCATCTCCAGAGGAAGTTCAAGGTCTACCAATTCACCCTCTACCAGTAGCTGATGTGGCCTCTAAAACTGTGAGATCACCACATCCACAGTACTGAGGATAGATGCCAATCTCAGAGGTGGTCAGGACGGAGGAGGAGGATCAGTATAAGATCAAAGCGTTCAGTCAGCGGCAGCAAGGATGATGGACAACATGGGGGGAGTGGTCGACAGGACCATAAGATAGACTGACATGTGGAAGATGCTCCAAGCCAGGCTAAGCTTCCTCATTAGGGCCACCTACAGTATGACACTCTCCCTAGCCCCAGTAACCTGTGTCGCAAGCTGAAGAAGGCATACAAGGATTTGGCAGAAGAGGCGGAACAGGGGAGGTTCTGGCTTTGGCTGAGAAGGAAGGATAAGGCGTGGGGAAGGCAAGGGTCCTAGTGTCAGCTGCAGGGGGCAGTGGGGAGACGTCCCTGCCGTTGCTCCACCACTGTGAGATGTTCCAGGATTAATGGAGCGAAACATCAATGAAGGGTGGCTCCCGGCTGATGACCCTGCATCCTGCCCCACTGGCACCGTCGGAGGTGCGGCAGGCAGCAATGCCCAGCAGGTCTTTACCTGTGCTTACATCTGTCTTGCTAGCTACCGGTATGACACATTGGCTAGCAGCACTTCAGCTAGGTTAGTATTTCCCAGTTAGAAAGTAGGCCTACATTATTAACGTTAATGTGGGATCACTTCATTCTCAAAAATGGAGAAAGATAGAAGAAAGAGAGGCCAGAAGGGAAGATGACAATTTATTTTTAAGGGTAGGTAAAGGACTGCTCAGCAAATGACATTTGATAAACTGGAAGAATTAATTTTAGATTTTTGTTTTTATCAGACTGTGGATGTGTACATGATGTGTTGTTGAAGTTATCGGATTAATTCATTGTGGAGGGGTGCGGGAGTGCGTCTGTCGGAGGGAGAGAGATAGCCGGGGGCCTGGATCCCGGGACACACAGCCAGGTAATTTTCAAGTCCTTCCACCTGTTCTAATTATCTGGCTAATGATATATATTCTGCAGAGGAGAGACATGCACTGCGACGCCGGAGTGGCTATGCGGAGAGATTGAGAGACGCATCCCGCTCCCTGTTTTGGCAGAGTTTTATGTTGTGGCAAGTCCTTTTTTGAAGGGTTATTATTTTAAGGCAATGTGCCTTCAGAACCTGTGGGAGCAAATAAAGCCGGCAAAATAGCCATAAACCCTAACTGCTTACTGATGTTTCGTCTCCGATGCTTACATACATATTGTGAAATGTCTTTGACTATCAATTAAATGAAAATCATTTCATTGTGTTATTCAAAGACTGCGTGAGAATACTGGACAATTTAAAGTGCAGGCTATGGAACTGGGTAGTTTGCAGTATTATGGTAACATTTACAGTAATTTGGCCTGGTGCAGGGCAGGCTGTGTTATCCATGGGACGCGAAAGAGGATTCTCTGAAATGAGCAATATGACACCACTACGGACACAACTACAAATCAACAAGGTCTCAGCACTGAAAAAAATGTCAAGAAATGGGTGCTTAAAAGAAGGTCAGCTGATCACAGCCTGTCTACAAAGAAAACAAGTCCACCAGTGCTCACAGTAGCCTACAAATCAATTTGGGAGTTATTTTGGCATTATCCATCAGGAGAAGAGCTATTGCGAACCCCATTGAATGCTGATTGTAGTTGGTGAAGCAGTCCTGGGTGAAATGCTTTGCACACATCCTCGAGCTTGCAGATTGCGCTTTCCTCGAAGTGCATAAACTCCAGCCAGCGATGGCCATGCTATTTCCGGAAAATGAAACAAGTTGGTCTGGGTTCGCGAACACCCATACGCACTTCACCATGCTGTTGTCAGCGAAACTAGGTGAAAAACTAACTCTCTCTCTCCCTCTCCAACTAACTTTCCCTCTAACTAACTCTCGCTCTCCCTCTCTCTAACCCTCTCTCTAAGTTTCCCTCTAACCCTCTCTCTCTCCCTCTCTCAATTCGCTGTTGCTAGTGAAGCTTATGAACAAGAAATTTACCTTTTGATTGACGGGTGGATGTCGTGAGATTATTGGTTGAATTTATTCTGTATGTGACGCATCACGTTGGTACGTATTTGTTTTCCAGGAAGTTAAAAATCATTGGATTTGATATAAGATTACAACGCAACAAAAATGTTGTATTTTTTTTTGGCATAAATCGTTAACTAGATGCCCACTATGACCAAGGATATGATCCAAAATGGGAAAAAAAATTTTTTGATGTCACCACGACTTTAATTATCGGAGGAGCTGGCAGCCCTCGTCTCAAAGGTACTACGACAGGAGAGGATATTTTTAACACAATAATAATGTAGCCTATTATTATATTTATATTATTTGGTTCTTAGCTCACTTGGTAGAGCATGGCACTAACAATGCCAAGGTTGTGGGTTCGATCCCATGGGACTGCAAGAATACTAAAAATGTATGCACTCATGCCCTGTAAGTCGCTTTGGAAAAAAGCGTCTGCTAAGCGAGCATATATTATTTACATTTATATTATATTATTATATTATATTATTATGGAATTATACATTTTCTGTTACAGACTGATCCCGGCCCCCCCATCAGAGAAAGGAAAAATTATGTGGCCCTCACAGAAAAAAGTTTGGAGACCCCTGATATGCTACAGTATATAGGGGTATATCATACATATGATTCATGTTATTACTCATTATTACTGTTACTATTATTATATATACCTGTATATATAGTGAGTAATAACATGAATCAAAAATGAAATTAAATACAAAAAGAAAATACAGCTAGTTGTGCTAAGTGCTGTTTTCATGTTAGAAGTTGTCCTATCAGAGGGCTCAACGTCATCCAATCACAGAGCTTAAAGTAATTAGAATACTGGTAGTGCCTGTCTTTTGTTTACTGGATCTGCCTGCAGCTTAACTGATGGTAATGTATTGTGTATAATGTTCAGACTAATAATTCAATATTTGCAATTCTGCTTTTTTTGTCACGTTTTTTAGTTCTATTACATTTATGCATGTTGTGTTGATTTTTCCTAAAGTAAACAGGTCTCTCACATTTACCTTGGCAATGATGATGTGTTAAACAAGACTGATTTAATGTTATGTAACTTTTGTAATTACAACCAGTTTTCATTCATTCATTCTTATTTTTT
>OMPB01059704.1:0-11871 GCA_900312615.1 Stylephorus chordatus | reverse complement strand
CCTCCTCCTACTGTACCTCCTACTGTACCTCCTACTGCACTTCCTACTTTACCTCCTCCTACTGTACCTCCTACTCCACCAGCACATCCCCCCTACTGTACCTCCTACTGTACCTCCTACTGCACTTCCTACTGTACCTCCTACTGCACCAGCACCTCCTACTGTACCTCCTCCTACTGTACCTCCTACTGCACCAGCACCTCCTACTGTACCTCCTACTGCACCAGCACCTCCTACTGTACCTCCTCCTACTGTACCTCCTACTGCACCAGCACCTCCTACTGCACCTCCCCCTACTGTACCTCCTCCTACTGTACCTCCTCCTACTGTACCTCCTACTTATAAATGCTTGTTTAGCAGACGCTTTTATCCAAAGCGACTTACAGAACATGAGTGCATACATTTTCAGTAGTCTTGCAGTCCCATGGGATTGAACCCACAATCTTGGCATTGTTAGTGCCATGCTCTACCAAGTGAGCTACAGAACCGCTATTCTAGACTGAGTCGCGACCTAGCAAAAAAAAAAAAAAAACACTCTCACTTCAGCATCTATGATTAAGATTATGATAAATCACGATAAATTAATGATAAATCTCATAGATTTTGATATCAGTTGTGAAGGATCCCTTTTCAAGTTACATGGCAGGTGCCAGGAAAACGCAGGCATGCGTTGTATGTTTCATAGCAGAAAGAGGAGGAGGAGAAAGGCTGTTACAACGGAAACGTTTTAAGGACTCCTGCCAAATTGTAGTCCCAACACGCCGATAATTGCCCCATATGATCTTGGAAAGGTCAAGGCAGTATGAGTCACGGTGACACACAACAAACCTGATGTCTCTTGTAAAGGATTTCATACACTGCAACATATGCATGTGTTTAACGTGCATGACATCTATACACCTATTGTTTACTATAAACCACTTACTATAACAGTATCTGTTGTGATAGTTGTACATAGGACCCTGTCAAAGAATTTATAGAGTTTTCTGATTATTTGAGAGATTCCTTTTAGCTATTTTCATGAGACAAGTTCACTTTGTTTGAATTTGGTGCTTCATTTGTTGCGGTTGCATTTAAGCAACTATGATTTTACGGGGACCCTATAAAAAGTGGTTTAAGGTCTTTCAATTGTCTAAAAGAAGTGCCTCTGGAATTACGTGCACCCAGAGGAGTTTAGGATCAATTCCCTTTTTCATTATTTCTGTGTCTCATTTACTGTGTCTCTCTCAGGGAATTTTAACACCCTTTTCATTTAAAAATAGTTTGACATATTTGTGTTGCAGTTAAAAAAAAAAGAAGCTCTTTTATGATCGCAGGAACCGTCGATGTCAACATGCCTGATTGTCTGGTTGTAATTAACTAGACCTTTTCGTGTGGAGCAACGGCATGCTTTAAATTTCCTCTATTGGTTATCTGGAATGTTTTGTTAAGGGGCCTCTCTTTGTTTCACACTCAGAAGCCATGTTTCCACTGCCTTACCTTTCCGTTCGCAAGGGCAGCCAACACCTTGAATGTAAACACACCGCGAAAAACATGTGGTTGAACAAATGTCAGAAACATTGACTTAATGGGAGAATATAGTTCACATCCTGTACGTATACAAAGAAGGAGTGATGCAGATCTCACCTGATAACATCTGACCATTGTATAAATACAGTAGAACATTAGGTGGGCCGCTTAGTTCACTGCTGCCAACATCACAGAGAAAGTCGGTAGGTAGACCAAAGTATTCAGTCATTTATTGCTGTTACTTCTTATTTTGTCCACTATGTTTACGTGCTATCCTCTACTTATGCACTGAGAAAGATTTGTGTTGTTGCTATGGCTATTGTTCGGTTGTGCACAGCACCTCTGTCAATCGCTTTTGCTTCTCCGTCTTATTCTTTTGCTTTCTCTTTCAGAAGAGTCGTGCGTAGAACAAGGTTATTTTCCAAGACCAGTGATTCATTTTAGATCTGGCTGTAAGTAACACATGCTGTACACAAATACCTACGCTACAGTGGTATCCTTACACACACACACACACTGCTATTATTATTGAAATTTCAAACTCTCCCTCCCTCTCTCTCTCCCTCTCTCCATCTCTCTCTCCCCGTCCATCTCTTCCTCTTCTTGCTTTTCATTTGAGTGAGTCTGTACAAGGGGAAGAGTATTGAATTACTTGCAGTTGAGTAATGCACAAAGAGAGCGTGGGGTTTCCTTGGTAGTCCTGAGTGTGTAGCCGTGCTAGGCCGTTCAGCCTGTAGAGACACAGTATGGCTGAGGGGTGCGCTCCATTGCTCATGAATGCCATTCGTTAAGCTGATGGTTTCACCTCCACTGACGTAACATTTTGTAATACGTGTAGTAACTGGTTCATTTTACGGCTATTTATTTAGTTTGAGTTGTCCAACGCTGCACGACAAAGTCACTTCCCATCGTCTTTTTCACTTTACAAATGACCTGAGCTCGTTTATATGGTAATTCCTGTGAGATGCTAGCCAAACGGTGTCAGACATCTAATGTGTCGTGCCAATGCATATGCTTTATGGCTAATTGTGTTATTGATCTTAGGCTGTTCCTGTGTTAGGGCGTCACGACGTGAAAGTGCCTCGGAGTGAGAGTCATGCTGTCGGATGATGTTTGTCATTCAGGCCAAAGCTTCACATGTGTAAAATGGGCTGTGTGTGTGTGTGTGTGCGTGCGTGCGTGCGTGCGTGTGTGTGTGTATGGCTCATAATTACTTTATTTCAATCTCGTTCTGTATGCCATAACTATATTGGTTTATGGGCTATTTCCTAATCCACCATTTCATTACATACAATTTATACATAGACCAAATTTCTGACTGAATGTGAACTGTGTGTGCGTGTCGATTTATGAGTGTGGGTCTATATAAGTCTTGTCTTCTAAAAAGTGTTGCCTTCAAGTTTTTACAATTTTAAAAATGTAAATTTTATTTGCTTCCTTTTTATCTAATATGTGTGTGTGTGTGTGCGTGTGTGTGCACATGTCTGGAGGCTAGGTTTTGTGTTTATTTAAGGTATGTTTGTGTGTTTGAGCTTTCGTCTTTCAATGTTTAAGTTGATAATTTCCTGCCTTGAAGCGTTTGGAATGTTTTTTATTGTGTGGAAAGTTTTTTTCCACACAAAAATGTTTCTTTAAATTCTTTCTTTAATAATGTGTGTGTGTGCGTGCGTGTGTGTGTGTGTGTGTGTGTGCACGCGCATGCGCACACTTAAAGGGACTATACTTAAAGGGACTATATGTAATTTTCACACCGGTGGCCGTTAAGTGAACTGCAGTCAACATCCCGCTGCTCGCATGCTCGAACGCGCGAGCGAGCATCCTGGGCATTGGCCAAAACAGTGATGTCATTTACAGCGAGTCATCTTGATAGATGAGGTAAGTAAAGTTATTATAATTTCCCTAGTGGGACAATAAAGTAAACCTTGAACCTTGAACTAGCGTTATCATTTTTTTAAATTGGTTTTATAAAGCGTAATACTGTTATCAGCTTGCTAGCTAGCACAATATAGGCTAGTGACGTTGAACTAATCCATTCTCGTTGCATGATACAGCATTTATATGATACTTCGGCATTAGCTATCCAGTCAGCTTTACCAATCACTGTTTAACTTAGCTTTCACCGAGAAGCTCAGCAGTCAGCATAGCTAAATCTGATAATGCTAACGGTCAGTGAACTAGATGGAATATTATAAATAAATGTTGCCACGCTTCATTATTGATGTGATAGTTTCCATCACATCACTCATTTCCAGCACCCGTATGAACCCTGTATCCTGGAACATAGTCTATGTATTCATAAGTTCATGTATGATTGTAGTTTACCTTGCTGTGTCATTACAGCTTACTATTGTTTAAATGGTAAATGGGCATTTATATAGCGCTTTTGTCCAAAGCGCTTTACAGTAGTAGTAATAGTAGTAGTAGTAGTAGTAGTAGTAGTAGTAGTAGTTCTTAAAATATGGCATGTATTTCATTGTTTTCATTTCAGGATTCCAGTTCTGAAAGATATGTAGCTCTACGAGAGGAAAGCAGTGACAAGTGATGCCAGAGGGGTGAGGGGGAGGGGTAGGGGTCAAGACAGAGGTGCAGATGAAGTGTAGGGCAGGGGAAGATCAGGAGCTGGTTCTGTCACTGAAGAGGACAGACTCCATGTTGCTCAGCTGACTGCTGCCAGGACAGCAGAGTTGCAGGTCGGTCAGCCATAGATCTTTGGTAAAAATAAATAAATAAATAATTATAAAGAAAAGAACACACCCACTTGTAATGTGAATTTAGTGATTCTAAAGCGACGTTCTTGCTCAATTTCAAGACAGAATTGCAACAACTGACCCAAGAGGAGAGAGATGAAGTCCTGCAGATGGTGGTTTCTCTGGACATCATGCACTAGCGGCGAGCCACACCGGGAGCACATGTTCCTGACAGAGGACAGCCAGCACGGTGCCCCTGCCTGAACCGGCGGCTCACGCCGACGGATCTAGAAGATAAACGTTGCGGTCGGGATCCAGAGAGGTGTCTCAGCAGGAGGGCCCGTATGGGACTTTATTGTCTGGAAGAGGGCGTCCTGCGTTTCACTCGGCAGACATGGAACGACATTCTTTGCACTCAATGACAGCCAGGACCCAGGGGCCGACAAGAGAGTATCGGTACTCTGCATACCGCCAGTTCACCATCTGGCAACAAGAACCGGGTGGTGATACAGAGCTGCTGCATGTGGTGGATTAGAGACAAATACCCTGACCACTTTAGCAACTATGTTGGCTACAAGGAGGCACCATTTAGGTGAAATTAAAAAGTGTGTTCAGTGTTCCTGCGTATGAGTTCATTACCTCAACAAAAAAACTATTATTTTACAAACTTTTATTTTATAAAAGTCTTATTTTTTATTACAAGTTTTTGTATATGTATTTATAATAAACAAACTGTAAACCATACTCTCAGGACTTCTCTCTTTTCTTGCTCCCATTGTCTCTTATTGCTCAGCTCAAGTCACGTCCTTTATGGAGAGAGAAAAAATAAATAGCAAGAATGAGAACCTACACCTGTGTTTCCCCAACAGTCCTACAATGTACACTGTGAGGAAGACAGGACACACTCGGTGGTGGAAACAGCTCACGGCTCTGTTAATTACTCTTACTTGCCAGTAAAATAACCAAAACTCAACAGTTTGAACCTAACAGTCCAAAGATGACACAAATAAACCTACATATAGTCCATGTAGCTCTGCTCTCCGCACCTCCAGCACCAGCCCAGTTACTGCCCTTTAAAAAGGAAAGACAGGTGATTAGATCAATTCCCTACACCTGGCCCTAATCCCCTGTCTTACAATCAAGCCCCGAGAGCCACACCCCCTCCATTCTCTCCCTACAGACAGAGCCACACCCCCTCCATTCTCTCCCTACAGAAGTACTTGTTCCAGCTCTACTCCTGCACACCTGATCCAACTAATGGCTTGATGCTGATTGGTTGAGCAGTAGAAATAGAGCTTGGACACCTGGACACAGAGCTCAGGTGTGCAGGAGTAGAGCTGGAACAAATACTTCCTGGCAGGTGTGCCTTGTAGGACTGGGTTGAAAAATGCTGAGCTACACAAATGACAAGTCAACCAGTAGGTAAATTCACTACATGGCGATACATCAGCAGAAATCTATAAGGTATAAGCATGGGTGTCAGTTTGGCAGGAAAAAAATCTGGTTGATGCTATTCAATGAAATTAAATGAATTTACAGTGATAATCTATCTATCTATCTATCTATCTATCTATCTATCTATCTATCTATCTATCTATCTATCTATCTATCTATCTATCTATCTATCTATCTATCTGTCTGTCTGTCTGTCTGTCTGTCTGTCTGTCTGTCTGTCTGTCTGTCTGTCTGTCTGTCTGTCTGTCTGTGTGTCTGTCTGTGTGTCTGTGTGTGTGTGTGTGTGTTAGAGGTGGGATCGGGCCAAGATTTTCAGCCCGAATCCGTCCGAGCCCGGGAGAGCCCGACCCGGTTCCGACCGTCAATTTCTAAAATTCTGTCTGACCCGACTCGAGGCCCGACTTATATAAGCTCTGAAGCTCTGAATACTGGCAAGTTTGCCATAAAGCCAAACAATGCAGCCGTTTCTGAATTCTGACATGAAAACATGCATCCTGTTTCCTCACTCATATCCAAACGTATTTTCCCTGTGATGTTGGAAACAATGTGACGGTGACAATAAAGTATTCTATCTATCTATCTATCTATCTTATTGCATTACACAGTAAACACACATATCCGGCACCAATCAGGCGCACTTACAATGTTTTGTAAACGATTGTACTTTTTTAAAATTTTACTTTGTCTATGCTCATTGTATGCCTATTTTACTGTTTTTATTTACTACTGTATGTATGTATTACTGCTGTGAAGCACTTTGGGCCGCGATTTTGTATGAAAGGTGCTATACAAATAAAGTTTATTATTATTATTATTATTATTAAATCAAAAAGTGATATTCTCCTTCGAAATATTCTCTCACGAGCATGCCTGGCATTACGATGCCTTCGCCTGGCTACAATCACTGCTGCCATGATCACCGGAGACGCTGCCATGACACCCCTTATAATGCGCTGAGTTACCACCAACTCTCTGAAGACGTAAATAGCTTCACTTTAACTGCGTGTGGCAATTAGTGCCGATCTTTGTGAATTGGAATGTTTTTGCAATGGGGCAAAGGGGCACATTTTCTGCCCATATTACCTAATTTAAATACCTGCAAATAGCACCGACGCACAGAGACGCAATGATGATGGCAACGCAGTTAGCACAGTAGTTCACCCTTTGTGAGTGCTTTGTGAATAGCAAGGTTTGTTTTGGGGTTATTTGCACAGGCATAGCGTCAGAAAAAGCCGCGCAATCCCTTTGTGAATTCGCCCCATACTGTACTCCAGCTATGGAATGGACTGTCAGGAGCAGACTAATCATGTGATCTGTTATAATCTCTTATAATGTTGTATGCACATAATTGGTAATGCTGACATTATTGGCACTGACTCATCTGCAAAGTTAGAAATTGAAAACAAACTAACCGGTCGGATTCTAATCCAATGGTTGATGCTGGGTGGCGCAAAAAAAAAACCTGGTCGCTTATTTAGTGTCGGTGTAGTTGGGCCCTGACTTGCCATTGATATGGTTTCGGTCTCATGATAGCTGGGGAAAAAAATACAATCATATTTAGAATGCTGGAAAATAAATTGCAATCATATTAAGAATAACATTACTATCTGTAATGTTCCTATATTTTATATGGACCATTGGCTCCATGATACTAACTAGCTTGCCATTTGCCAATTACTGTATCAGCTAACGTTACGAAGCAACCAATGCCAGATCCATGCTGTGTAGCTAAGATACAGCTAGCTGGCTAACCTTAGCTAACATCAGCCAGCTAAAACCACAATATCACAATATATTTCACATGCTTTGCAGTAATGTTAGCTTACCTGTCCAATAGGAAGAAAGCCATCTCAGGCTCGGTTTTGATCCCCAAAACCAAACGAAGGTCCCCCCAGGAATGCCCTGCCAAAGTTTACCCTAGTTTTCCCCCGATGTTGGTCACATTCCCGTTTGGCCAGACAGGCTTCACTAGACAACTTTTATTTTATTTTTATTTTTTTTACTTACGTGGACTTTGTTGGACTCGGTGTTGTGTTGGTGTTGTGGTGGGTGCCGGTCATTTGTTGATGTTAGCAGACTCCATTTCTAACCAGTTGTGTGCGGTCAGGGCCATCAGTGCCTTCTCTGCTGGCCCAAATCAAAGTCATAATTTTCTTTTCATAGTTAAAGCTATGGTAGGTAATGTTGGGAGAGCTAGCAAGAGAGCTAGCAAAATTTGAAAGTGGCACCTCCCCATAGATGGTGGTATTACTAGCCTTTCGTTGAAGCTGCAAATTGATTACAATTTTGAGTGAGCCAATCAAATTTTGATATGTAGAGACAGAACGCCCCACGGGCCCTGAGAATGTAGCCCCTGGTGTCATCAGTGACAGGGGCGTTTGTGAACTAAGCTACGTGCTGATGGGTCATGGCTAGATAGGATACCGCTTTTGTCAAATCTGACGCACACTCTCGCAAGAGTTTGCGCATGTGTGTCGAGTCTGGTCTTGAATCGTTACAGCCAGCCGGCAGATAACTAGCAAGCTAGCACATCGTAGCAGAACAGCAATGGAAAACGGTTTAATTAAGGATGATCTTGAATGTTTGGAAGAGTTGTATTCATTCACAATTCAATCAATGCAGTGGAAAAATGTCTCTCAGCAAACGCAGTGAAACAGAGCGAGCATGAATCCTCACAGTTCTGAATGCAAAGGGGTGCAGCGAATTACATCGTCTGAGATAGAAACTAAATGTAGCCTATATTGCAGTTTTTGCTACCAAATCGTAACGTTTAGTTCTTAAAAAAAAAACCTGACTGAACGCTACGCTACTGTTTCTAACCTAACGTTAGCTACAGTTGCACACTGCGCTGTAGAGGAGCTGAAGAGAGGAAATGCGCTCATAAACGTCACATCCTGTGAATTTTTCCAGGAAAACCGTACCGAGTCCTTTACATAAAAATCAGTCCACAGGCTGTTAAGGCAACTGAGAAAGTTGGGGAAGGTCTCATGTTACATTACAATCCATTCACACACAATACAATACATTAAAATGTATTCTAAAAGTTATATATCGTCCCTTTCAATGGGGAATGTATCTACTTGCAAAGCAGTTTGTACACACACACACACACACACACACACACACACACACACAACACACACACACACGTGGCTTTCTGAATGTTTGCGGATAGTGACATTTATGTGGAATTTCTCACACAAATTCTAACAGGAGGTTCTACAGATGTGCTGTTGTATTTCTAAGGCTTGGCTAATATAGCCACTGTGCGTTGATGGCAGCTCATGCCAGTAACAGGCAAAAATGGGGGAAAGATGTTTACATACGGTAGTTACATTGTTTGTTCAGTCTCTCCTGGCTGTGTGTGCGTGTGCGTGTGCGTGTGCCCATGCATCTATGTATTTGTCACCAAAACCGAGGTTAATGGTAGTGGTTTCTATGGAATTACCCCCCTCCTATTCTCACTCTGTCACTCTCTCACTCTCACTCTCTGTTGCAGTTCCTATTCAACCACTGCAGCCTTTACTGCAGGCCTCCCTCTGATTGTTAACCCTTTAATGGACCAACGTTATCTATAGCGCTGCTTTTGTCACTGCCATTTTCTTTCTAACTCTCACCCTTCTTTCCTCCCCTTTCCTTCTTCGCTCCTTTCCTTCTCTCTCTTTTCTCAATGATGTATTTTCTCTGGCTCCTGTCCTCCTCCCCTACCTTTTGTCCTCATCAACAAAGAACCTTTTTTAAATAGCGAGAGTCCATGCAATCCATTTGTACTGAAGGGCCCAGGGGTGTTAAAGATCACACACACACACACACACACACACACACACACACACACACAGAATATAAATTACAAAACATATGAATTAATTAATGTAAAATATATATTTGTCTCTCTGTGTGCGTGTGTGTGTGTCTGGCAAATGATGTCTCATGTTTAGAGCAGCATAATCTGCGGGTAAGTTCATGAGGTGAATACAAATGTGCTGCTCTTCCAACTGGCTTGTGTTTCATTTAACAGAGAGAAAAAGGGGGGTTAGGAGGAGCCAGATAAGGATATTCAATTAAATGCAGTCGGCAAGGAGGCCGCTGCCGCAGCAGAGCCAGAGGAGGCCGGGGGGACATATGGTCGAGGTTCTCCGTGAAAGGGAAGTGCAGGGATGGCTCATATCCGCTCCTTTAATCTTACGCGTTCGGACAATTGATCGCATTTGAATGTCAAGCGAACGCGTTTTGTACGATCTCCCATGGCGACATGTCGTCTTGGGGTTTCTTTGATGTTGTTTTTTTTTGTTGCAAAAAGTCCTTTTTTTTTTCTTTTTTATTAACAAGGGGATGTGCATTTCCACTTCTAGAATAATTGTTTTGAGTTGGAAACATGAATCACAGAAATCCTCTGGCTGAAGAAATTGGCCTCTGGATTGACGATGTTTGTATAACACATTGGCAAAGATCCATCTACCACATAGGCAAGATGAATGAAAAGAATTGTTAGGCTCAGCGACGGGAGTGCGCGGGGCTCTGAAGATGGAAGGTCGGGCGTGTCTGTCGGCCTCGCAGTCCGTCCGTCTGCCCTTCACCGCTGTGGTCATCTGCATCATCCATCATTGGAGAGCCTCTGACGCAATGCCCCGACAATTGTTTTAAGGTTCGTCAGACCCGCTGTACGTAGCTTATTAATGCGTTTAACCGTGACTCGCAATCCCCGGCCCGTCGCGGGACGTCACGAATGGACGTAATTACAAAGCAAAAAAAAAAAAGGGACACGTAAGCGAGGCTGTTGCACCGTCGCCTCAGCTCTGCCTTTGGCTTGTGTCTTCCTCCTATCGTAAATTTAGATCAGGACATGACCAGGCAGCTCTCCAGTCAATCTTTACTGAGTTTGTTGTGATATTGATCTCCTCCTGTGCTATAGGTTGTCCTGGACGCTCTCTTCTCTATTGATGTTTCTGCCTCAGGGAAAGAGGGAAAGTACCTCAGCTTGGATTTACTGGTTGCTGTTTTTATTTTTTTATTTTTTTAAATGACTTCCAATTTTTCTCACAACGAGAATAAAAGTTGGCAGGTGGTGGCATCCAGGCCTATTCATTGATACATGTATATATTGTGTTATATGTTATATTGTGCCTAGTTTTTACGATACTGAATGTAATTTGAGTAGCCACGGGGTTTGAGTGATTGGAGTATAGATCGCAGGCCATTCAATGGTGATCATTTGTGATTGGTGTTTATGGACGTAGTGGTTCTGTTGGGATTCCAAATAAGCGCCAAGGGAGCAGTCAGCTAATGAAGAAGGCCTACATGTCTCCAGGATTACCTATGGATATACTTCAACGTTTTACTGCTGTGTGTGTGTGTGTGCGTGCGCGTGCGTGCGTGCACATACAGTAATGCACCTGAGTCCTCTGACTCATCAGCAAGAATCTGGTGTAAGTCAAGAAACCAGCCTTAATGAGAACCTATGAGGGGGAATGGGGCAATAGTTTTGATTAATGAAAATGTAGCACCGCCCCCCAACCTTCCCGATGTGTTTGGACCCGGCAGCGGCGGGTCGCCAGGATCAGGGCAAGAAAAGGCGTCGGTTGCGCAGGCTCAAGAGCGACAGGGCGGTAGCATCGAGGAAGAGGAAGGGGCCGCCTCGTAGCGTCAACGGCGATACATGTCACCGTTTAGGTTGCCAAAATAATCGAAGGATTTCAGCGGGGTTGACTCGGTCGAATTCCGTTGAGACAGGTAATGATTGAACTCATCCTGTGGAAGTTATCAATACAACATTATAGAGTCATTTACTTCCTTGGAAGGAAGTACTTTGTGTCTGGCGTCTTACAGTCTTGAATTGGGCTTTGTAACTAATATGGCTATTAAAAAAAAAGAAAGAAAAAACGAGTTTTAAAATAAACTTCCTTAGAAAAACATAATTGAGAAATGTTAAGGAAAAGATTAAGACTATAAGATATCACAGTGTAGGACAGTTTAAGATAAACTAGGCTATTAGTATATTTAAAAATGTGTGGTTTGGAATGTTTGAGTGGGAAGAGGGTGGCATGTTAGAATATGACTTATTTTAATGGAGCACACATCTGCCTAATGTAGACCCCCTTCTATGAGCAGCATCTTAATTCAGCTTCTTACCTAGCCTCAACATTAACTTGCGGACAAATTGTGGAATCTGCTTCTAATGAGTCAGGGATTGTTCCCTGGGGAACGGAACCCCCTATCTCGC
>OMPB01059660.1:5011-16397 GCA_900312615.1 Stylephorus chordatus | reverse complement strand
GAAACTGAGAGAGAGAGAGAGATGGAGCCATAGAGAGAGAGAGAGAGAGAGAGAGAGAGAGAAAGAGAGAGAGAGAGAGTGAGAGAGAGACTGAGAGAGAGAGAGAGAGAGAGCCAGAGAGAGAGAGAGAGAGAGAGAGAGAGAGAGAGAGGCGGAGAGAGAGAGAGAGAGAGAGAGAGAGGGAGAGAAGGAGAGAGAGAGAGAGAGAGAGAGGGAGAGAGATAGAGAGAGAGAGAGAGAGAGAGAGAGAGAGAGAGAGAGAGAGAGAGAGAGAAGTGGTATGCTAGGAGAGAGTGCAGTATTCAAGCAACTGTTTGACCACAGAAACCTGAATAGCTACACAATGGGACACCACATATATTAATGACATAAGGTGATCTATTTACACTACACCCATCACTAAACAACATACAGTATAGTATAAATATATCACCTTTAATTCATACAACACTATAAACGCACTACCATTATATCCTAAATGACAGCTTACATTACACCATATTTAGTGTACGTAGTGTACAATAGTGTATTTCTACATACACCATTTTATCATGATATACTACCCCTTTAATTTAACCATATCAATGATCAATTAACTACCATTTAAATTTACCTGTATTTACAATAATAATAAATACTTTCAATTAAGCACATTTATGGGTATACTGCTACCACTTTCATTTAAGCATATTTACTTTAATAGACTACTACATTTTTACTATAAATGTACTACCCCTTTAATTTAACTGTGCTTACACTAATATACTACAAATTTATTTTCACAATATTTACTAGCCTATAATAGGCAATTGCTTTAATTTAAACCGCTTTTACTACAAAAGACTTCTACCTTCATTGAACTGTAATTACTATAATAGGCAGGCTAATTTAATTTAACCACTTTTACTATCCTAGACTGCTGCTTTAATTTAACCATATTTACTATAATAGAGTTCTACTTTTTGCTCAGAGCAGCGCTCAGCCATTAGAGGTCCGCTCTTCAGTACTGAAAGCAGACCAAATTCAAGAGCTTCTACCAAAGAACATGGCTTCAGAAAATAGAATTAGAATTAAAATATAATGCCTTTATTGTCATTGCATGACAAATGACAATAAAGGCATGACATTTGCTGTGCATCTCCTAAAAAACCCGGTTCATTTATATTTCACACATGCATGCACACGCACACGCACACACATGCATGCACATTTCCTCAGCGTATGGATGGACATACTATTCCAATGTTAGTCCTGTGTGTTGTGGTGATGTTGGGGTGGTGGTGGAAGGGGGGGACAGTGTTTAGTGGGGTTCAGTTCAATGATGGCTTTGGGGTAAAAGCTGTTTTTGAGCCTGGAAGTGTGGGTCTTTAAGACCCTGTAGCTCCTTCCAGATGGCAGCAGGGAGCGGAGATGATGACAGGGGTGAGTTGCATCCTTCAGAATGCTGCTGGCTCTACAGAGACAGCGTGATCTGACGGTGTCTCCCAGTGAGGGCAGGGGAAGCATGTGTTTATGACTCTCTGGAGAGCTCTCCTGTCTGCTGCTGGACAGTTGTCATACCAATGTACCATGCTGTAATACAGGATGTCAGTACACTCTCTATAGAGCAGTGGTAGAAAGACACAAGCAGCTTCACAGACAGGTTGGTCTTCCTAAGTGACCTCAGAAAGTAGATCCACTGTTGAGCCTTTTTTGACCAGAGCTGTGGAGTTGATTGTCCATGTGAGGTTCTCTGTGATGTGGGGTCCTAGAAACCGTCTCCACTTCTTCTCCTTTGATGTTTAGAGGAGAGAGGTCCTCGCAGTGTCTCCTAAAGTCTTTTTTTATGTTCAGTGATAGATTGATTTCTGTACACCACCTTGCCAGTTTGCAGATTTGGGGACAATAGTGTTGAATGCCGAGCTATAGTCTATAAAAGGCATCCTCATATCTGTTCAGTGCAGTGTGGAGAGCCGATGGCATCCTCTGTGGATCTATTTGCTCTGTAGGCATACTGGTGCTAGTCCAGGGTGGGGGAGGGGGGAGGTTGGATTTGATGTGCTTTAGAACCGATCTTTCTATGATGGGTGTGAGTGCCACTGGTCATTCAGACAGTTGGTATTGGTCTGTTTGGGCAGTGGTATGATTGTGGCTGATTTCAGACAGACAACATTGGTACAGTAGCCGCGGAGAGGGATAGGTTTCAGATGTTTGTGAACACCTCTGCAAGCTGATAGGTGCAGAGAACTCTTCCTGGAATCACATCAGGCCCTGCAGCCTTCTTAACAGTCACAGTGCTGAGAATTCCCCTTGCCTCCTGTGTCTGTATGGTAAGCACATGATTGGTGATAGCTGGTGGAGGTGTAGCAACACTGTCTCACCTTTTTGTCTCAAAGTGGAAAAAGTTGAGTTCCTCTGCCAACGAGGCATTGTTGCCTGCAGGTGGATCTTTGTTGCTCCTGTAGGTAGTGACGTGCTGGATGTGTTGGTGTTGGTGAAGTGGTCCTCAATCTTTTTCTTGTATGAGGCCTTAGAACATTTGATGCCTTTCTTCAGGCTGTGTCCGGCAGTACTGTACTGTTCTCTGTCACCAGATCTGAAGGCTGTACTGTTCTCTGTCACCAGATCTGAAGGCTGTACTGCTCTCTGTCACCAGATCAAAGGATCCAAACCTTCAAAAATACATTTTCAACACAGGTCCTGATGTAGAAGAGTACTGTTGTGTAGAGGTGTGTACCTCTACATCTTGATCAGAGAACAGGTCCCGGTTGGTGCATTGGAAACAGTCCTGCAGTTGTAGAGATGCTCCTCCTTCAGACAAGGTTTGAACAGCTCTGGTGGTGGGTTCCTGTTGTGATTGTCCAAGATAGAGGGGTGAGAGGGGTGATATCCTTTGGTGATATTAGAGTGGACACAGTCCAGCATGTTTTTGGACATTTTCGGAAGCACAGTCTTCAAATTGGCGTGGTTAAAATCTCCAGCAACAACGAAGACACGCTATGTTGTTTGTTTATTGCCGTTAGCATGTATCCGAGGCTAGTTTAGCATTCGCATCTGGTGGGATATACACGGCTGTAACAATAACAACAGAGAACTCCTGCGGCAGATCACTCTAATGCCAGAAATAAATCTAATAAAAATGGATTTCTGTTTAAATAAGGGTTCAGAATAAACAGTTTTGTCTCCTACTGTTTCGATGGAAATAAACAAATACCCTGGATATGTTGTTGGTGGTAGCTGTGTGTGTGTGTGTGTGTGTGTGTGTGTGTGTGTGTGTGTGTGTGTGTGTGTGTGTCCGTCCGTCCGTCTGTCAGAGTGTGGTGTATTAATGCATGCATGAGCATACTTCTACATATGGACAATGACTGCATAATAATTAAATGGATGCAATGACGCTATGCGGTTGTTCAGCATCAGAAACCATCAGAAACAGTCATTGTTCCCAAGCCTTCGCCTTAACTCTCTCTCTCTCTATGAATAGATTTCCATTCTGATTTGTGACTCAAACTTAATTGGCATCAGCAATCTTACTTTTCTTCTTTCAAGACCTGTGTACAAAGTGCTGCTCTGAGTCATCCCTCAGTCAGCGGGAGATGGACAAGTGAATGGTTTTGTCTGTGATGGGAGGGCTGCTTTTACTGCACATAAAGGAACTGACACACACACACACACACACACGCACAAAAAAACACATTCTTTTCAGCAAGGCACGCATTCATCCATGTGAGAGCTGAGTGGGGCTGCTTCGTGGAGGAACAGGAGACGGGAATGTTTCCATAGACGGGCCATGTTTGTCCATCCGTCCATGTGCTCACATCTGTGAGTTTTTATGTCGGGTATATACTGTATGTGTGGGTGTGTATGTGTATGTGTATGTGCTTTTGATGAGTCATCAAACATCCTGCTCCAACAGCTAAGAGAGTGAGAAAGGTGTCAAATGACTGAGATGAGCCAAGATAGGTCGGCGAGCTGGAGTTACATGTTACCTCATGAAGTCCAACGCAACATGGAACGTTTCTAGTGTTTATGTCTGTGCTCGCTCTTCACTTGTATCCAGGCGACTGCTTCCAAAACATAAAGACACGCGTAGAAAAAAAAAAAGCTGATGGAGGAGGTCACATGGTCAGCCATGAATTGGAAGGAATAAATAGTCTTAATAGATATCCTCTGGAAATTGACACTAACATTATCATCACAAGGCAGAGTAGATTTCTCTTCTTAAATGATTCCTTCTGACATTTGCAAAAAGCTCAACCAAATCAAGAAAGGCATTCTATGCACAAGAATCACACCAAATCAACAATTTGAATGTAATTAATGTATTACATCGTATGGATGCATTTTCGGTTAATTTCCTAATACAAACATTTAAAGGAAAGTTAAAGGGCACCATCTTCCTATACCAACATCGCTGTATATTAGGCCCACAAGTGCTTAATAAGCTACAGCTGTGTTTCCTGTGTTTGTGAGACCACCTCTTCGAATTCCCCTTCTCCCTTTCACTAGACACTGCTTTACTGCTTGCTAATGACAACAGAGCCCTAAGTCACCTTCACAATTACTATTCAGCTATCAGAGAGATTATGAGTGTGTAATGTGTGTTTGCGTGTGTATAAGGGAGTGATGGTGAGAGGTTAAAGATGAGGGCTATATAAAGATTATGGGATGAATGCTGGATACAAAAAATAAAAAAGCGGTGTTGTGCAAAACTTGTGTTTAGGACAACTTGAACAAAAAAAGTTGTTTTATAGTTTGACAAGATTTAAAAATACCAATTACATTAAAGAATTATCATTGTCTGACTCATAAAATTGTCTTGTTTTTTGTTGCTGTAATTTTTGTTACTGTATTGATTCTGAATGGTCTCCATCATATCTACCAAAAACATGTCCTGTTCATAATGTGCTGTAAAACTGCTAATCACTCACTGAAATGCAAATTTGATCTGTACTGCAGCACCCTCTAGTGGTCTCACTACATTGCATTAGTAATACCTCAACAAGTAACTAATCCAAATTACATTTTTTGTTGAGAAAGAATGTAACATGTTGGAATATTATTCAACTTCATTATCATTTATGTAGTACTTGGCCAGGTGAAGTACGCTAAATACTGTTGTGATACCACTGATTTTGATGCAAACACAGGCACGCAAAGAGAAACAAGATGAGGCCAGTTTGACCCTCAGCTGCCAGCAGGTTAGATGTTTAACTGCATTCCAGGAGGCAGCGCTTTACTTAGCAAACCAAACCCAGAAGACTCTCACACACTCTTACACAGAACAACATGACCAGAGTCTGTATTCAGTGTTTTATTAAAACACATACAAATTGTGATACACATAGGTTACAGCTCATACATATAGCTAAAGATGTGTAACATGTTGCTAAAGCTGAATAAATAGCCTTCAAGTATTCTCTTCATTCATTTGGCCACAGATGCAGTAGACAATCAGCCAGAGCCCTGCGATTAGTGTTTGCTCAAGTCCCTGGAAGCCTTGAGTGTTGCTTTCACCAACCTTGTGTATATCAATTTAATAAAATCGTGGCCTAGCATTTAACAAACTTTCAACAAGGGACCCAATGAGACACCATAAGAAATACAAGGCAATATATACAAATATAATTTACCTGTAATGAAATTAAATACACACCCTGTACACCCAAAATAACCTCTACAGAATGACAGCATAGGCATTAGCCCGATATCTTAGACTTAAGATATACAGGAAAACACTGACAAGTTCAAACACATATCCCTTTCAACCCTTTAGATGACATGCCTTGAAACATTAACAGGCTTTACAGTGCTCACATAAGCTATATATTATAATCAAAATGGCTACTTAATCCAAAACTACATTTTTTTTAAGATGAACTTTTAATACCGGTGTAATTGATATTGAGCATCACAAATGCAAAAGCAGCTGGAATATTGGGACCAGTAGTCGCCAGGAATCTGTCTTAATCAATGTTCCAACTTTTACACAAGCCCCTCCCCCCCATGCATGTCCCACTTGGGACTCTTGAGACTCCACCATGGCACTGTGAACAATTTGATGACATCTTTTGAAGTCAAGCAAAGTCACATACAACTATTGGGGGGAGGAGGGGTGTTAACATTTCTTTTGTATAAATTGAACCAGGGTTTCTTTGCCAGGTGTGATTGAAAAACAGGATGTGACCGAATTGTTTTTCAAAGCCATGAGCAGTCTATGAAAAATACAATTGATTATAGACATTATGCAACACCTCTAGCTCAGAGACAGAAAGGGCCTAAACATTTAGAGGACGCAAAATGCCTTCTAAAACGGTACAGAACAGATAGCACGGTAGAATGTGCAGTGTCATTCATGGACATCCACTCTGAAAACGGCCAGGAGAAGTTGGTTTAGTGATTTTCCTTGTCAAAACTTACCCTTCAACTCCTTTGGAGAAAGAAAAATCCCAAATTAAGACACATTCAAAAGTTTAGGTCATTGAAAAAAAAAATTTTTTTGGCAAAATATTTTGTAACAGGTTTCTGTCAGCCATGATACTGTCATTGGTGGATATTCCTAATTGACAGTCCCAGAGATAATGGCAAAATCAATCTCTGAGTGTAGGGAAAACCCAACACTGCGCACTGTTGAAGAGAGGCTGTTCCCTCTTGGAACGTGAACCAGTCCAAGCTTGCCAACTTTCAACGGAAACATTCGTTTACTGGGTCTGTGTATTAACTCATAATTTACTAAAATAACTATTAAACAAGAACAATTAAGAACAGGTGCAGACCCTGACTCGGGTCTGTCTGCCAACAAATTGTGTGCTTGCTTACAGACATACATGTACATTTGTAGTTTGGATGCGAGTGTGTTTGGATGGCTTTTGTCTTTTCCGTTTTTTTTTTTTTTTTTTAACCTTCAAGACTGTTCTTCTTTCGTCTGTGCTCCTATTACATGAGGGTTGAACTGTGTGACAATGATGGTGATATCATCACGATACATGCGGGCCAGCTCCTCAGGTAGCGACAGCATTTTGGACAACCTTTCGTGATCCACTGTGCCAAACTCATTGTTCCCCACGGCGTGGCGAATCAAGTGGGTCGCTGCGTTCTGATCCTCAAAGGTAGAGGACATGCGAGCCTTCCTTTCTTCCAGTAGCCCCTGCATCTGTCCAAGGGTGACCCTGTAGCCCCCAACTCTTAGCGGCTGGTGCTGGTGAACCCCAGTTAGATATTCCCCTACAATGCGAACTACTTCCTGTCGGTGGAGGGTCTCCCAGAGGCCGTCCGAACCGATCACCTAAAGGAACATTGATGAAATAACCATGAGAAATAAAAAAAGGCACAAAAGATAAATATTAGGGTGAAAATGAATTCACAAAAAAATAAAACAGAACACAACATTGATGTGTTACACAAATGTGCAAAATTGATATACATTGCATTTAATCAGAGTAAATGTGGAAACATCAGCCATTTGAAAGCATTATGGTTCTCTCCGCCTGTTCAGGAATGGATGAACATGGTTCTGTTCTTTTAATTCAGAAATGACTTCACCCATCAAGTATTCAAATGACTCATGTCGTTTCCACATTTACTCAGAAAAACATTTCAATTTGTGTAACACGTCATTTTTGTCTTTGCTTTTTTATGCACATTCTATAACCAAGTTATAGTTATTTCAAAATAACAAAGTGGCACTCCCGTTTGATAGAAAACCTGTTAATGACGTGATATAATGCAATCCTAGTGTAGGATTATTTTCATGTTAGAATATTATTAGGAATTTCTGGACCTACAAATTTTGGAATGAAACGGAAATGCTGCTTTGTCACAGATTAACGTATACAAAATGAGCCCCTTATCAGAACTACTCTGGTGGGTCCCCATGCTCTCTCACCAGGAAGCGGTCTTGCGGGCGTAGCCTGTGGTAGGTAATCTCTGGCTCTGCCGTCAGGTAAGGGGGTGTATGGTAGTTTGGGGGGATGAACTTGGTATGCTCGTTTTCATGGAGCTGATCCGGTCCGGACTCCAGCACGCGCTTCTGCAACTCAATGCTCCATTTAAACTTCACGTCCCCAAACGCTCGGAATGGCATGAGGAGGCCGAGTAACCGGTCCTGAGAGGGGGAGCGACAGGGAAGACAAGAGGCCTTTAGCTACCTGGACGTAACCACCACTGTGAAACGCATGCGCAGCATCGAAAAGGCTAGAAGGTGTGGCACCTGTCGTATGACCGTCTTCTTCTCCGACACGGGGTGCTCACCGCGTATCCGGGCCACCTCGTCTTCATTCTGGGCATTGTGGTCATTGGACAGCGTGTGAGCAGTGAATGATCCGTCCTCCTCCTGAACTCCCAGCACTGCCCGACCATCGCCCGCGTTGGCTATGAACCTTGCCAAGGAAAGCGATGGGAACGTTAATGACGGCTAATGCTTACGGTTTGAGAGGAAAGGGCTCAATTGAAGTTGAGGATTTGTATTACAAGTAAAAACTAAACACAAATGAAAAACCGCGGAGGTGCGGCATCCTTACAGGTCGGGTCCATCGATATGCGCCACACAGGCAGTAGCTCCAGAAAAGGCCACTCTCAACACCCAGTAGTGCAGGAAGGCATTTGGGTCTCCCACCTGCAACGTACACAGCAGTCATCTCAAAGCAGGCAGCAGAGTGCATGCTTCACACGAGCATTAGAACCAGCCTTGTTTGTGGTGTGCAATGGAACACAGCAGGTACCCCCACCTGAGCTTCTAGAGACAGATCACTATCAAGCCTCTTGAAGGCACTCATCAACGCCTCCCTTGGGTCTGGAATTTCCCCTGGACTGGGAACAGAGACAAGGTGTGATTAGAGAAATGTACTTCAGAAATGGTCCCCCCCCCCCGTACTCCCACTTCCTCACCTGTTGAGGTCTATGAGCTCCTGCCAGTAGGTTCGGAGGCTGTTGAAGTAGAGGCTCTGAGCCTCCCGGCTGAAGTAGTCGTTGGGGTGTTTGTGCCACTGCAGGATGGGGCTGAGCGGCCTGCCAGCCTCCACCGCTGCCTCTAGCTGACACAGCGTGTCATGAGGCAGCAGTGACACGGCTATGTAGTAAAACAACCTCTCGCTCAAAGCCTGCCAGAGAGACCCATGGGTAGAGAGAGATGTAGAATAGATGCTATCTAACAGAATGAACTGGTAAAAAAAAATACAAATAAATTAACAGCATCACAGTGGGGATATTTTTTTGTGTTGCAGCCTCAAGTCACATGTTAGAAATTGGAATGCAAAACAAAGAACCTTCCTCATTGCCGTTAAGTATCTACTGTCGAGGACAATTCCTGCAAATGTGCCATGAAGGGGAGGGCAAGCACATACCGTAAATCCTCAAATTAAAGCCGGGGCGTCCATTTACCTAAGCTGCAGAGTACCAGGCATTTATTGGAAGGAGGCGTATAGAGGAGGCAGGCGTTTATTTCTTAAATTTGAAAACTCATGCTTGGAGAGAGCGTCGCCAATGGGGCCCGACAATCAGCAATAATTAATGATAACTCTCTCACCTGCCTATTTAAGAACAGTGACTCGGCCCAACAAAAGACACGCACACGGACACAGAAAAGGGGGTCATGGAGCGATCTTCTCCGCGGGGATTGCGGACTTATTATTTATATTATTTGATTTACAAAAGAGATCGCCAGTTTGGTTCATTATTTTAAGTTAATCATTACTTGTGTTGGCACAAGCGTGGGGAGCGCTTGTGCGAGTGTGGTGTACATTAAATAAATGATGGCTTAAACGGCATCTGGTGTCCGCCTCTACGTCATACCACCGATAGTGAATTAAAGCCTCCCCTTTATTTTCTTACCATTATCTCGATGGTGTGACGTAGAGGCGGACACCAGATGCCGTTCAAGCCGACATGGCCTGAACGGCATGTATTATATATAAATTTCCCCTTGAAAAAATAAAATAAATAAATAAATACAAAGCTGGCGTCTATTTGTTAGTCTCAATCATGCTCCCGGCGACTATAGGAGACCCGGCTATTATGAAAATAGAGGCATTAATTGGAGGATTTACGGTAATCCCGTTAATCTCAAGGAATTAACAACTCCAAATGTGTTTGTAGTAATGCCCATCCGATTCAAAGTTCTGAACTATTGATAGAATGTTTTAATGGAGTGTATGTTACGCCCCTCACTTTGTCTAGTGGTCTCTGCTGTTTGCTGTTGGATTCCATTTATTTAAGGGGCCAGTGGTTGGCGCTGGGACGGTCCTCAGAGGATGTGCTACACCTGGGCAAGAAGGGCTGGCTTCCATCACCAGTGGGGGTTCAACCTTTTTTTTTTTGTGTCTACACCATAAAAACATCCCCACGGAACACTTTTCAACTTATCCCCACATTTCTGCAGACATGCACTATTCATTGTACTTTTCAGTCAGGCTAATCTTTGAATTGGATAAAGAATACATGATGTGTGGACACTCTCCTTGTTGGGAACATAATTAGCTCTACCTGGGCACAGGCACAGCCTGCATGGCCATCAAAGACACCCAGGAGCATTCCACGTGTCTGCAAGCAGGTGGCGGCGCTGCGGCGGTCCTCTATTGGAGCGTTGGCTGGGAGCTGATTGCTGTCAAAGCCCATCACAGATGACACATTCTTCCCATCAAACTCTGGCACCTAAAACCAATTCACCAATATTTGGGATTCATGACTTCATGACATAGATTGTGCAGAGACAGGTAGAACAAAATGGTAATGCTGTGTGTTCATGGCACAGTACAAACCTTAAAGCTGTGCTCATTGGCTTTCAATATAGAGTTGACCTGTGGAGGAGTGAGGTTGTAGCTGTGGAGGTCTGGGGTGATCCGATAACCTCTAGAAGGTAGGTGATGCCTCCAAATAAGGGAGGGATGTCTCAAAGTAGCTTGCTGTGAAGCAAGTCCAAAGTGGGACTGGTGTTGGCAGGGCAACAGACTGGAGGCCAATATCTTGGTGCGGGGCCATCCTCGAAACAGCTGTGATGTCACAGGCATGACTCGCAATACACTTGGGGACAATCAAGCAAGGTGCACCGCCAACTTTTGCACACCTATTGGAGAAGGTCAGAAATCACATTCACAATGTCCCTGATCTGATTCACATCTTATGATTGATTGATTCATACCCTTCCCAATTCCCATATATAACATGCTTTATATTGTTATTATATGTACATGTAAAGCAAATATGAAAGAGAGAGAGGGAGAGAGAGAGAGAGAGAGAGAGAGAGAGAGAGAGAGAGAGAGAGAGAGAGAGAGAGAGAGAGAGAGAGAGAGAGAGAGAGAGAGAGAGAGATGGCATTGAAAAAAGGGCCAGAGATAAAATAATAAAGAGACATTGAGTTTGAAGTAGAAAGAGAGAGCTGGATGAAAGGAGGGGGGTTTAAAGGGTGGGGTTGGTG
>OMPB01059594.1:0-10442 GCA_900312615.1 Stylephorus chordatus | reverse complement strand
AAAAGACCTGGCCCGACCATCCATTAAAAATGGATGACTTTTGCCTCTTGCATAATGTGCCACAGCCCTTGACTTCTCCTTATATGAGGAGAAGGTCATATGATGAATAAATGGTCTCAGATTATGAAGTAGCAGATTGCGCTGTCAGGAGTTGGCTGTTGTGTTCGAACACATCCACAGCTGTGGGCTGCACAGATGCTGCAGAGATGCTGCAAAGAGACCTGTTTACCCAAACCCCAATTTAACCATTGTGAGCAGTAAAAGTTGCCCCACAATGAATTGTTGATAGAGACCTCAGATAAATGATTTGTTAAACTACAATAAAGATTGTTCTTCAAGATGGTAACTATCTAATGAGTTCAGACTTGCTATTATGGTGCAATGCTATACAGTTATGGCTGACAAGTTCGTTTTACAGATTGCTTTGCTTGTCTGAATGGATGCTGGGTGCAGCACCCTTGAATAATCTGACAGTGGGAAATGCCTGATATGGCAGAGGCAGACTGGCCCAAAGACACAGAAGAAAGAGCTAGGGAAACAATCTGCTACAGTAACAACTAACAGACAGAGTCACAACGGGGCAGAGTGAATAAGGGGAGAGAGAAGGAGAGAGAAATAGAGACAGCAATATGCCAGTGAAAAAAGGGAGGGCTGTTAAGTTGGGATACTAACACTTCTGTGTTCAGCTGTATTTCGGCAATATGGACGCTTTGTTTGAGTATTCAGGAGTCTGGATTTATGCCTCAATAAAGCACTTGTTTCACAGTCAGAGAACAGGCTGAAATATCAAACATAACCACAGCAGCTAGCCAAATACCAACTGACATGTGAAGGAGGAGTAGATATATTTGTTCTTTGTACAGCTGGAGAACAGATGTGACAGTTGGTCCTTATAGCACTCTAAGAGACGGAAAGGAAATAGGGAGTGGTAGTGCTATTGTTTTTAAAATCCTTATTCTGATACAAGTATTTCCTTTTCTTAAATGGTTCTCTTCACACGCACGCATGCACGCACGCACACGCACACACACGTGCGCCCAGTACCAACATTCTTGCCTGTGGCTTTTCTGAATACTCATGGTATACAGTATACCTATAATTGAGTTCAACGACATTGGCCCCAGATTCGTTAAGGCTGTGTGGTTATGTTGTATTATTAAATGTACACAATGCATATGTTTGAACAGAAAAGACTAATATAAAATAAAGCTGAAGTAGAAGCTCAAAACTCAAGAATTTAGTTTAGCTTCCTCTTCTACCCTTCGGTAAGGGCATTTTACCATCAGAAACTGCTTATACAGTATTGCTTATATGCTAGTCGGAGCAATGTGCAATGTGAAAGCAGGTCTTCAATGTCCACTTCTTCCAACAGATGTGTTGGATCCTTTGGGTTTCAAGTAAAAATGAGGCTCTTTCCAATTTAACAGCACAAAAAAAAAAAACAGTGGGCACTCAGGAATCCTCAACCTCTCGTTCAACTATTACCTTTTTGCTCTCCTCCCTTGGTAAAACAAGATTAACACGAGGGAAGTAATATTTCTCCCTGAGCACTGTGGACAGTGAGGGAAGAACAAGAGAATAGAAATAAAAAAAACAACAACCCATTGCTTTATGGATTAGCAATCCTGGATTGAGAGGAACGTAAGACTAACAGCAGGAACGCTTACATCTCTAAATTGCCACGTTTATTTTACATTTGACATCGTGGGGTGGCGAACAACCTTGTGCAGCACAAGCTCAGGACAAACTAGAAGAACAGCTCAATGCCAGGAGTGCTACTGTCTTTGGAGGTGGAAAAACACACAGTTTTACCCCTCAGCAGGAAAATCCATAGGATCTTATCAGCGGGCATTTGTGAGAGGCAGAGATAAGGGAGCCCAGAGGGTGACGGCACACTGTGCACGTTGCATGGTGGGAGGCTCTGTGCCTTCCATTTGCAGTGTGTGTACCAGTGAGTGAAAGCCCATTATCAGGCCAAAGCAGGGCCTCTTCTCGCCAGACCGATGAACCATAATGAGCCCCTCGCAGCAGCCAACCTGTCTGCCTGAATAAATCACTCCCACCCTCACATCAAAAACAAGCACGCACGCACACACACACGCACGCACTCACACATCTTCAAAACACCTGTGTGACACTCACAGCTGAGTGACAAAGGATCTTCTTCTGCTTTAACAATGCATCAACCTCTCTTCCTTTTTAAACCTCCATTCCCACCATGTAATACAACACTTGGATCCATTTTCGGAGGTCTACTTATGCCTGATTAGATGTAGTAATTGTTTTGTTTGCGTTTGACGAAAATAAACACAGCGACGCACCTGTTGAGGGCCAGGTTCTTTGCTACCATTAAATTAATTGGCTGCCTGCGTACAACGGACGCCTCCGCTTCCAGTATGGTTTCCATGTGTTAGTGGTGCTTCTGGTTTACTGGATGTCGGGAGCATTTTAACGAGCAATGCTGTCAGAAGTGAAAGGAAACTACTTCTGAGAGCGTTGTGCAGTCAAGTTCACGGAGCTGTAGCCCCCCCACACCCCCCCACACACACACCTCTCTTATAACGATGGGTAAAATGTCAGCAGATTGTCAGACAAACAAAAGACAGAATAGACAGACAGACAGACAGACAGACAAGCCCACAAATCCATACGTGCTCAATAAATGTGAAAAATATGAGGGCCTACCATTTTTTATTTTTTTTAGTTTTCATAAAATACAAAATTATTTGACCAACCCAGAATGAAAAGTTCCCAAAAGAAGCAAAGCCCCTTTTTCCTATGATAGATAAGTTAACGCTGCACTCAAGGAGCAGCGTAAGTTAGTTGTATCTGTTTAATTATAATATGTTAGAAAAAAAGATGATGATGATGACGGATGTTATTATTCATTTATTATTTTTATTATTATTATGTATTTGCTTATATTACCTGTTGTATTTATTACTGTTTACAACCCGTTGTCTTAGTAACTACTTTATTTACTTTTATTGTGGCAGTATACCTTTTTATTTGGCATTTTCATACTTTTCATACAATTAAGCATTTTGAATTAGAGGGAGAGAGGGAGACATGTTGAGAAGTAGTTAAGGCTTGATCTCGGCTGAATCAGTCAACTGTTAAATTTAGGTGGGACCTAATATGAATAAAAGAATGAGGTGCAGACATCAAAGGCCAAAGACTGGGAGATTGTTAAGGTTACGTCATGCTCTCTTTCTTCCACACAGCCGGCAGGGGAAAGAGGCCTGTATAAAAAGGCATCTGGAGGGTCTGTCAGCTAGGCCATTCTGGCGTAACCTCAGCCTGTCATAGATCTGCTACATCACTTACTGGCGGCTGCTTTAACAACCATATGATATGAATTCCAGTCAGGGTGAAACGTGTAGAGCCATGTGTCTGCACACATGGCCAGATTCACAGCCAATCAACCAATTCATTTTCCCCTTTCTTTCAGACATCCAATCCACATTTTGTCCATTTGGATTTCCATTACAGAACGTATGCCAAAAGAAAGAACTGAATGTGCTCCAGGCAGAATACTCCTAGTCCTACAGTGTCGTGTTGGATATCATGTCGTCAGTGCACGCACCGTTGCAGGGTTGTCCGTTATGCGTTGAACACACCCAGTCGTGGCACTCGCAGCGTGGTCCGTAGAACATTCCGGGGTCTGACGCGTGGCAAATGCAGACCCCACACTCACACTCCCCCCTCCCGCTGCAGGTCTTGCCATCGGGGGTCCGGCAGCGGCGCAGGGATGAGTCCGTAGACAAGCGACATGCAGCTTCCACCTGACTGAACGGAAGACAGAGAGAAGTGGCATACATCTATTTTCGGGGGAAGGTCAAGGGTAAAAGACGATGTCGCCATTGGACGTACCATCAAAACAGACAAAATTGGTCTTCTTACCTTGAGGTTGAAAAATAAATGATGCTCTAAAACAACAAACACAATGAAGAGTGTTTTACAGAGATTAGGCAATTATGTGATATGGAATATTCTCTCTCTATAAATGATCGCAGTCAGCATAAGCAAGTTAGTCAGTAGGCATCTAGGAAATGGATTACTTCTTGAAAGCGTCCTTTTTTTTGTATGTGCTGATAATTAAAAAGTATCCAAAGTTAAAACAAAACAAAAAAAGGAACGAAACATGTGTCCATTCTGTTTATTCTTCTTACTACAGTCCTCCTATAAAGTCTTATAGAGGGCCAAGGTGAGAGGGAGTCAGGTTTTACCGTTAATTATTACCAGACTTTCACTTTTTGACTTCTCTCTTCCTGCTGTTTGTCTCTCACTCTAAAATGCCACGCAGGGTCTTTCATCTGGCAGGTTTAGCATATCCTGCTTTGGATGCGAATCTTAGTACTCTATGAATTCCTCCATTGCATGTGTTATGTTTTATATTATCAGGCATGCACATATTGGTTTATGCTGCCGTGAGAACTTATGTCAGCTTTCCTTTCATAATGGATAATCCAATTGGATGATATTTTTCCAAAACACAAAAAAAGGTCTTGACATTGAGAAAAGACACAAGACTCAAAGAGAAATGCTTTTTTTTTTGTTTATATAATAGTCAAGAAGAGAGGTTCTTGTGAAGGTAATATAATATCCATTGTCCATGACTTACCCTAGTATGCATCTATTTTGAAATGATATATTGCATTGATTATTTAAAAGTATGTGCAGCTCTACATCATTAAAAAACAAATGAAAGGATTAAGGTAGGGTCAGAACAAAATGGAGAGCAAAGAATCACAGTAAAGCCATGTCCAGCTCTCTTTGAGCATAGCCCCCGCAGCTGATCCTGGGCTTTGTTTTTACTACGAGGGCTCTCTCAGCTAGATTTGTTTCATTTGGTTGCTTTCTGACATTCCTTTCTATTCCTACCCTCTTTCGCTACGGGCCAGTTTTCCTGCTTGGGAATATGCATATTTCAAAAGGATTCCAAAGATCAAGTCCCCCCCAAGAAGATCAAATCAGCCTGTGTTCCGTACTGCATGTGCAGCTTATTCAGGTCAACAAACAAAAAAATGTTCACACCTATAATTTCTCACTGTCAAATTGTTACAATACTTAATTAGTAAGCAAACAGGGTAGATGTTGTGGCTAGGTATGCAGAGCCAGACACTGTAATTACCTGGCTGCTAAGAAGCTGTCACTTTTAATAGAGCAACATGTGTTGGTTGCGCCTATTGTCCCATAAACACTGGATTGCAAGGAAAAACACAGACCATTTACCAGCACATTGCACTTGCTTTTAGTAAACACTACCTTCTGCAGCCGAGTCAAGTTTACAGACCCCTCATCAGTTTGAAGCTCATACACACTTTGCTTAAGTGTGAGCCAATGGTAGAGGAATCTGCCACATCCACAATTACTCAGGCTTTTTTTGTTTAACAATACATTTTTTTGTCATGCTTGTCATGCCACTATAAATTATTATAGAATAATGCACAGGAAAATAACACATAACAATGCCTGTAACTCTATATTGAATAGATTGAGAGCTACATTTTTTATTTTTTTTTACAATTTCACTTTCTGTTCAAATTGCAACATCTTTTTAAAAATGGCATTTCACTATGACTCACTAGAATAGGAAAGTCACATCTCTTCTCTCTCTACGGTGGCATGTAGTTTTTTTGACAGACGTCAGGTAAAGCTACAACAAATGGCAATAACAAAGAATAACCTACATCCAAGAGATGAACTACATTTTCCTCTCTAAAATCGTTTGCCTCAGCTGAGCTCTGCACTGCTCACCCCCCTTTCATTCTTCGCCTTTCCCCTAAAAACACAAGGGAAAAAGAAAAAAAAAAATCAAAACTCACCGCAAAGATTGCAACAAAGTGTCCTCGACGCTAGACAGTAGAATCAGAAGCACTGAAACAAACATGGACTGTACCAAAGCCCCGCTGTGCATGTTTAAATCCCACAGAAACCTGAAGTCAAGTAGCTTGATGGAATTCCCCAATTTTTTTTCTTTTAGCAGACAGGGGGGAATAGGAGGGTATAAGGAAAGCGGAGGGAAGAAAAAGAACTGGCTGAACTGGCCAAAAGCCTTCCGAGGCCAGCAGTGCTCCCTACAAGTGCCTTTGATTAGTTCTGACTCTAAGACAAGAGTTCTGGGCTCAAGAGAGGGGAAAAACTGTCTGAAAAGAAATGTTTAGTCACTAGTTTGGAGACATTAATTGAAAACAGACTACTGGTTTTGTCATTATTGCTGTTTTTCTTTACAGATCAGGTCTATTTATGATAGTTTGACCTTTTATTTTTAAATCTTAAATCGGCTTTCAAAAGGGGATACCACTGTTTTCACACAGCCAGGCAAATGGATGCAAACTACTGATTCAAAATAAATTTGAGAGCGATTCATGAAACAAATAATAACAATAATGCTGTGGAATACAAATTAATCGCTCTATGTGTCTCAATAACTTAAAGTTAGTGAGCACATTTTTCCACTTACTATGTACTGTATGCTACTGCCATATAATGCTCTATGATATGAACTGGTGGTCCATTATAGGCCTATATCAGTAAACATTTTCAGGTGCACAATGTCTTGGCCAACATTTAACTGCCATTCTGCATCCATTAGACTTGAGTAATACACAATTTGTATAATTTACTTAATATGAAAGTACTACTGTATTGGGCAGTAACACAGCCATAAAATAATTGTTAACTGCAAAACTGTGAGCTGGATTTTCCCTCACAGTGTAAAATAACTTAATGTCATGACATTTGCCTATTTGTGCCAAATGCACATGTGTTGACTTGTAGATTTAATTAATCATCACAAATCAACCTACAAGCTGCAGTAGGCAAGATTTGGGCGCAAACCATGGCGCGAACAGAATCTGGGCTTAAAGGTGCTGTATCCGGTCGGCTGAGTTAGAAAAAAAAATAGTACATTTTTTGAATCTAAGCAACGCCTCCTCCCCAATCTGAGATGGCCCCAAAACCGAAACCAAACTCAACGTGCATTCGTCAAACTGCACATTGAGTTTGCAGTTTGACTGACAGATGGGTCGTCCAATCAAAGGTGAAGGGCTCACATTGGATTGGTTGTCCCGTTTTGGCCCCTGCTCCTCACACAGATCCTCAAATTACGTCATTGATGTGTCAAATATCTTATGTCACTGATTACTGTCGAATACTTTCCAGATATACGCAGAATTTTAAAATGTTGCCATAAATGTAGTGGCGGACACAGCACCTTTAAGAATAAAGATTTTGAATGTCTACAGTAGCGAAAAACATGATGTGCCCAGTCTGCACAGCAACGTCTGAGTCTGCCTCTCGGGACACGCACCACCATTTTGATAGGCAGGTAACCCCGCATCCTGGCTGAGAGCTGCTCTCATTGGATGTTGGCTACAGGGAGCGGTGAAAAACGAATGTCCCTGAAAATCTGTCCTGGGACAGTCACAGATATCAGAATTGTTCCCAGAGTAGTTAGTTTATTGCTAGCTGTCGAAATGTGAAGAGAATTTCACCAAATATTACCAAAAAATCTTGCCTACCCCACCTTTAATATTTCATCACCGCTGAAACAATGTTGTATTTAAAGATTAAAACGTGGTCTAGCATAGGCCAATTACATTTCTCTACTGTAGGCTACAGTACGTGGTTTCCGGTTTGTATTTTAAATGTTCTTTATCGCTTGAGTTTCAGAATTGTGTCATGATTAATCACAAATGCTAGATTATTTTGCTGCTTACGTCTGAACTGGAACAGAGCTATAAACCGTTTAATAGCCAGCCGTAGGTTATTCTATTTAAACGCATGGCATTTAAAGCAGCAGGTGTATTACTAGAAAATGTAATGGGTGCGCGCGCGTCCACTGCATCTGCTGGGGCTGCTGATGTGATTGCTGCTCGCGCGCTCCCGCACAACTCCACGATCATAATACACCGGAAAACAGCTGATGTCATGGACAGGACGACAAGAAAAACAATCGTGGAATAAATCGCGTAAGTGTGACAACATATTTGTAATACAATGCTTCACCTACTGTACCTATTGTTTAGCTCGACCAAATGTCATTATCTTAAAGATGCGCGAGACGCTTGCTTCGCATCTCGGCTGGTGTTATCCATCCAGGAAGTGGAATTTGTAGGCTACGCGCCGGGATAGTGAGTAGGCCCAGACGAATGAGTCCTACACTTTCTTTTTACAATAATGTTCTGTTTCGTTTAGAGATCGGAGGGATTATTGACACGATCGAGAGGTGTCTTTTGCCTTTTTCTCGTCAGTGTACCCATACAGCAGCTGGCAGTGGCTATTTGCTCCCATCCGTTTCCATAGTAACCTTGGCTCTATCGATGGCATTTGCAATATCAATGTGGACATGCATTAAAAAAAAAGAAGAAGAGAGATATTGTCGTTTCACGGTCGTTTTAGATGTTTTTAATTCCAGTGGGTTATGCAATGCAATGCAATGCAAACAGTTGTTTTGAATTTTACGTTACAAGGATTCATTCGGAAGGCCTTGGGCCAGCACTAGGACATTTGTAGTTTATTTGCTACACGTACATTCACAAGATTGCTCAGTTTTACATCTCAAAGGTTACGTAGCAATAGCAATGCCAATGAATCGGAATAATGATTGCGGTACGTTTTAGGCAAAATAATAAATATCGGAAATGATAACAGCGCTACATGTAATTTAACCATTTTACACAATCAATCGTCAGTCAATACCAATTACTTGAATTCCATTCACCATTCTAACTGATCAAAGCAACCATGAGAATGGTATCCTGTAAAGGACATATATGTGTTGCATCACAAACAAAACCTATAATTGAGCCATTGCCTTAGAGTATCACTGATGTTGCTCCTGATTGTAATTGCGACAGGATCATTGAATTGCCCTGTAATACAATAAGCATCTCAGAAGTATTTGAATGGATCTTATATCCTCAAAGGAATTGCAGTGGTCAGCAAAGACAGCTTTCCAGTCCTTGCTGATGGTTTAATCCCTGTCTGTGCATGATGAATGTGTCAAGCATTCAGAATTGTATTTTCTCTGTTCATCAACCAGTGCAAAAACGATTTTGCACTGCTCCAGTGTAAATAGATAGGCTATCATTCAAGACAAGGATGTGTTTGTTCGGGTTAATAGTGTTTGCAAGTACGCACAAGTCCTGTCTTCTGTGTTTTACCATGGCACTCCATTGAATGAGATTATTCTGTATTGGATGCAAGTCAGATGAGCAAAATGTATAATTTCTTTATTTGATTTGCCATATGGAAAAGGTTAATGTCACAGTCTTACGCAAAATTGTAGCCCCCTGATCCCATAGGCTAGACTGGACTTCTTCAAATCTATAATTAGGGAGGTACTGCCAGGTAGCACTTTGTACAGTAAGAGTGAAAGCAACTCCTGATGAAGGAAATTTGCTAACATATTCTCAAAGTTACAATTAATCTGCCCAGTGATTGCATCCTGCATTTGAGGAGTCTGCCCGTTCTCCAAATTGGAAAATAATTGCAGTCTTTGCTATCTTACCACATTATAGCACATACCCTGTAATTTTGTTTTCGCTCTTCCTCATGCAATTCCCCACCAGCATATGCTAAGTGTAGCAATTACCTTGCAAATTACTTCTGACTACATGAGGCTGGCGGTAGGACATTTCCTTGTGGAGAGCAAGAGCATAGAAGAAAAAGGGCAAAGCTGTTACATTGTTCTCTCAGGTTGTCTGTCTTAACAAAGTGGTTTTGGATCCCTGCACAACTTATCATCAAACCTGCTCATGCAAATGCTGTCTTCAATTTAAAAAAAGGTTTCAATAAAGGCAGTACATCTCTCCTTGATAAAAGTTATCAACTTAGGTTTTGATTCAAGTCAAAAAGATAAAATGTTTCTGTATTGTCACTATGCACTACAAGAATGATGCTTGGTTGCTTTTCCTAGAAAACCAATGGCATAGTCATAGTAGTAGGCCTATGTACAGTAGGGAGGATTGGGCTTTTAGTACTAACAAAATGATAACAGAACAGAACAGAAAGGAAGTGTACTGTATATTGAAATAGTGATTTGGACACACATATTTTTGAATTGGTTCAGTGTTAAGCAATCTCGCTTCAGATTGCTTTAGCATATATAATAATAATAATAATAATAATAATAATACGATTTTTATTCAGTCACAGACACAATACAACTTAATATATACATTTACAAACAATATCATAAAGAAAAGAAAGTGACTGAAAAGGCACAGGCGGAAGCATAAAGCTTATATTTAAGCCTGTCCTCTTTATCTAATTAACAGATTAAGCTACCCAACAACGATTTTTACTTATACAAAAAATACAAAATAAAATAATAATAATTTCATCTCACTTAACAAAGTCTTCAAATAAAAAATCATGAAACAAATCATAAAACTAACTATGACTTCAGCATATTATGCGCTCACCTGTGCTAA
>OMPB01059577.1:12939-26035 GCA_900312615.1 Stylephorus chordatus | reverse complement strand
CCCCCAAATTTTTTTTTTTTTTTTTTTTTTTTTTTGCACGACTATTTTTTTTTCTTTCTTGTATTAATTTACTTATATTACTTGTACCTAAAGTTAATACTATTTTCCTCATACCTTTTGTTCCTGGCATTTTGGCTGTGCTCCAAAGTCCGTGATTTGAAAATGCAGTGCCTGTGTGGTGTTCAACTCGCTCATTTATGGACCGCGGCTGTGAATGGGTCCGTCATCTGGGCCCCTTCGGGAATGAACGCCATTAACAAGCAAAGAGCCCAGTCAGCTGAGCGGCAGCCGACCAGTTCAGTGGGCCTTTGCTGAGCCAGGCGAAACCTCAGAACTGAACTTTTAATCCCACCATTGTGAAGCCACTGTAGCTGTGCACTATTGTTAATGACAAGAAAGCCTTTTCATGCTATAGGCACACGTAATCTTATATATTGATTTAAAATTGGTTACATGCTTTAAAAATAGATTAATTGGACGGCGTTGGAAACCGTAGTGGATTGGATTGGAGTGAGGAGGGGGAAAAAGATTATCGGGAAATATGGTTAGGCCTATAGTAACCAGTAGGCCTATATGCCCAATTATCTTCGTTATTATACAGCCATTCTCCTAGGTCGAATTTAACGTTGTGCAATATTTCTAGCTATGGAATAGTGTCGTTAACAACATTATTATAACATGTATTGAACAAATGAACAAAGTGGCTGTTATTTGTTTAAAGTTAAATAATATATAATAGGCAGACAGCAATGTTACATTTTATATGAAATAAAACGACTCGATGTATTATTAAAACCCATACAGTGTATTTACGTAACAAAAATGTAACAAAACATGTTCATAATGATTATTATCTTAAAGCTATTTCGATTATTGACGTTAGCAGCATGTATAGGTGAATGATCAACGAGTGGGTAGGGTCCATTGTGTCACGTGACTCGTCAAACAGCGATGGAGAAAAGCTAAGGAAGGTGAGACATCTTAACCCAATTCCACCGTTTTTCTTATCCATGTTTGTACAAATGATAATTTAAAAATGATATACAAGATGTACTTGATATGACAGTTGATTTCTGAACAAAAAAAATCAAGAGAGTATTTGCTTGTCAGATTCATTGCGTATATGTAAGCTACGTTAGCTACCAGTTCTGCCGTGCTAGCGACTGGCCTCCGTGTCAGCTCTGTCATGACGTTAGCTATTCTCTACTTAAACCAAGTAAATCAAAGTTGATCTTCATAACACTCAAAACTATGCTATTTTTTTAATCCTACAAATATATCGTGACTCGTGTGTGTGATACCCGGGGGATCAATTCTTTAACATCATTACACCAGTCCTTCTCTGTCAATACTGTACGAATTTAATGAGTACATGGTATAAAGAGCTTTTTATTTATTTATTTTTTTTATTTACAATGACACACAGAATCTGCCCAGGCAGTTGTTTCTTCTTCACCCAGAGTACTTGTGGAATGGCCGCAGTTTGGCAGCAAGTGTTGGCAGTGGACGCAAGGTAAGATTTGAGTCAGGCAGCGGGATGCAAATTGAATGACATTAAGAGGCCATTTGGTTGTGCATATCGATTCTTATTATTTTGTTTTCGTTTTGTATTTATTTATCTCTCTCCCCCAGGTATAATGCTTACCGCACGCCTACGTTCCCACAGTTCCGCACCCAATACATCCGCCGGCGCAGCCAGCTGCTCAGAGAGAATGCCAAATGTGGCTTTGAGCCAGGGCTGCGCAGGCAGTACCTGAGGCTGCGCAGTCAGCTGCTCGCCCTGCGTTATGGGCCCTTGTCTGAGCAGAGCAGCTTCAGAGCCAGCAGTGTGCGCAGCTCCCGCACAACATTGGACCGCATGGAGGTCAGACCAAGGGAACAGAGATAAGAGAGGGATCATACTCAGTTGTTTGGGTTGGAGGTAGCAAGCTAAATTAAATCCCATGGGTAACACACGCACACTGAAAAAATCCTAATCTTAGCTGTGCAAAACTCCCTAACTGAGCAGCTTGGTTGAAAGGGCTGGCATTGCTCATGTACATATAAAATACATCTGAGACACAATTTACCAGAACAAGCATTGACAAAAGAAAAATATCTGTCAGATTGCTTGTCCTATATTGCAACTGTGTATGCTTTCTTTGCCAATATTGTTTCTGCATGAACATAAAGGTTTTGTCCATCTTCTTCTGCTCCATGTCTTGTCGTTCATCACCAGGACTTTGAGGAGGACCCTCGTTCTCAGGGGGCTCGCGGCCACCGTAGGTCTGTCAGCAGAGGCTCCTACCAGCTTCAGGCCCAAATGAACAGGGCGGTTTATGATGAAAGGTACCCTGAAAGTGTATAGGCTACTGACTTTAAACCCATTCACTTCCCATCCCTCCTCAAAGCAGCTGTGTTCTCTTCGACCATTTATTTATCCATCCGTAGAGCTATTGCTTTCCCTTGGATTTATTGTCTCTGAGCTGTCATTGTTTGCTCTTTGTGAGTAACAGTCCCGTTTGTCATATTGAGTTGTCAGCTTTAGGACATGGTGGTGAGGTGTGTTATGGTGATTAGGTTCTCCCTGTGGTTTCTTTTATTTGCTGCTGCAGGCCCCCGGGCAGTTTGGTGCCCACCTCAGTGGCAGAGGCTAGTCGTGCCATGGCTGGTGATACCACTTTGAGTGAAAATTATGCTTTTGCTGGCATGCACCACATATTTGACCAACACGTGGACTCTGCTGGTAAATATTATTTTTGCGTAGTCATTTTACTTGCATTAAAAAAGAAGGAAAAAAAGAAAGTAAAAAATAAAATAAACTCATTTCCTCCCCTCCCCCCTTCCATCCTATCTAGTTCCACGGTTACAGTTTGCAAATGATGACAAGCACCTTCTTGCATGCTGCTCATTGGACGGCACCCTGTCCATCATGACTCTGTCGCCGTCACCGCCCAGTGTAAAGGTGACTCTGAAAGGCCACGGTGCTCCTGTCACAGACTTTGCTTGGTCCCTCAGCAATGACATCATCGTGTCAACATCACTGGATGGGACTCTGCGCATTTGGAATACGGGGGATGGGCGGTGCATCCGGGAGGTCAGAGACCCAGAATCAAGCGAGCTGCTTTGCTGCACCTTTCAGCCCATGAATAATAACCTGACCGTGGTAAGTGTGTTTTTCTGACAGGATATTCTCGTGGGAATGCTGACATTCAATAGCCATTACTGCAATTAATCTTTAAAAAAAAGAGTTGGAACAAAACAAGGCATCTGCTATCAGCTAATTAGTCACTGTTTTTGTTTTGAATGGAGGTATTATTATTGTGCCCAAGGTTCTACTTTGACCTGCAGTTTTATGAGCTGTGTGTGGGTGTGTTTTTAATTTACATATTGCCAATTCAGTGCTCTTAATATTCATGGTCTTCAAACTGTGTGTTTGCAATATTGTTAGAAGATAACATTAACATTAAAGATTGCAGTGGAGCTCTGAGCAGACCAGATATCGTCACTCTGCAGTGGGCAACTTCATACAATTCTCTTTCTGCAACCACACCACAGCCCATACTGTTTGTATGCTCAGTGTCTCATTACCACACATGAATAATGATCTAATAATACTAATGGAAAATAAACCAATTTTATTTTGGTCTGCTTACACCAAAGATATACTGGAAAGCTCTCATGAGCTCAAAGGCATGCCAGGCCAGGCGGGTGGCTGTTTCCCTAAGTCCGTTACACACTGCCAGCAGAACGGACAGGAAATGCAGGGCGCCTATGGAGCAGAGCAGATTTAGATCCGCTCCGTGTTTAGTAGATCACTGTTGTGGTGACTAGCCATGCATTGCAGCCCTGTGCATCCGAAGCTCTTTTCTCCATTTTTATCGACACAGTGGGAATACATTCAGGGTGGTTGATTTTTCATAGTCAACATGTCCTATAAATAATGTTAAGGAAAACTGCCTATAGTGTTGTTGGAAATCCTGGTATTGATGGTATTCATTTTATCTTTTAGAAAGATTAATTCCTCATTGATGCTATATATATAGCATTGTTGCAGAGGGGTCCTTTAATGTTGGTAAAGGTTAAAATCTAAGCTCTAACCTACAAGCTTCCCCTCCTATATGTGAAATTCAAATGTTTGTAAACAACCGCGCATCAGTCACTCCACTTAAAGAGCGCGAACGGCGTGAACCCTGCTAGCTACCATGACGAAAAAATGCTGTGTTTGGGGTTGAAAACAACAATTCTACTGTGAGCGAGCTGCCTTATGCCTAACGTCAATAGCATATTATGAATGATTATACAAGACGGCATCATTTGGTCCACAAGTAACAAATGTGTGGATGCACACTGTAATTTCACGTATTTCCGTGGTGCAGGTGGGAAACGGCAAACACCACCTGCAGGTGGTGAACATCTCCACAGGGAAGAAGGTGAAGGGGGGCTCCAGTAAACTGACGGGCCGGGTGCTGTCTCTCTCGTTTGATGCCCCCGGCAGGATTCTTTGGGCTGGGGATGACCGGGGAAGCATCTTTTCCTTCCTGTTTGATATGGCCACAGGTAAGATTACAAATGCCACTCATCAGATCGCATCAATGTAGCTATTTATGCAATGGCTGAATCTCCTTCGGTTTTTTATTTTTATTAAATAAAAAAAATTGTGTAGTGTAATAAATTGAGCCTGCGGTTTAGAGGAAACACGGTTGATCTGTTTCTGCTTGTGTCGGCTGTTTGTGGCCACTACCCACGCAGGGAAGCTGACCAAAGCCAAGCGTCTGGTGGTGAGCGAGGGCAGCTCCATCTGCAGCATATCTGCTCGCTCGTGGATCAGCCGAGAGGCCAGGGACCCATCGTTGCTGGTCAATGCCTGTGTTAACAAGTTGCTACTATACAGGTCGGATTATAATTGAAGTAATCTCTAGGTCATTGTCAAAACCCTTTAAAGGGTAAGTTCGGAGTTTTTGACATAAAGCTTAATTTTCGACTAATGCATGATGATTCTGATTGATTGAGACATTTTTTAAATTGAGTTTGGTAGTGTCTGCTACTAGTTATTATAGGGTTGAGGTAGCATTAGCATAAACCTAGATGTCCAATCAGAATCATCATGGGTAAGTTGAAAATTAAGCTTTATGTCAAAAATTCCGAACTTACCCTTTAACAAAGGCAGATCAGTCATTGTTCTGCAAATAGAGTATTATTGATGTTTCTAAATGTTCTATGCTGTTTTGCATTTGACTTGGAGATATGTTGTCCCTATCTTGACAGAGTGGTCGATAATGAAGGAACGCTACAGCTGAAGAGAAGCTTTCCGATCCAACATGGCTCCCAGCATGTCCATAGCATCTTCTGCCCCCTAATGTCTTTCAGACAGGGAGCGTGTGTCGGTACGTCAAGATCAACTACATTTTATGCTGTGATGCTAACGCTTTGTCTCAGTGTAATTTGTAGAAAATTGCCCTAAAAAGTTGTCATCCTCAACTTCAACAGCTAAATTTGATAAAAAATGGAATGTGTAACAGAGAAGCGTTAATGGGTCCTCAAGTTTAGCTTTATCTCTGATTAAACGATTGGTTTACATGAATGTGGGATTTAATTTTTAATTTTTTTCAGTTACTCGTGTTAATTTTTCAAGCCTTTTGAAATTTGGTTCAGAATACTTAACTACCATTGGCTGTATCATAATTTGGTTCAATGTACTTAACTACAATTGGCTGTATCATATAATTTGGTTCAGTGTACTTAATTTGGTTCAGTGTATTTAACTACCATTGGCTGTATCATATAAGAAAAAAAATCTGAATGGTTGTTTAGAAATTTCGTGTGCGTGCGTGCGTGCGTGTGTGTGTGTGTGTGTTAGTTTAACCCCAGTAGTAATACTTTTCCACATTTTATAAAACAAGCAGTGGATTAAAAAATTATGTTTAGCCTCCATGTTTTAAAATTGATTAAGGCCATTACCAGAGATGTGAGTAGCATAAATTTGTAATATAAATCACCCACAATTCGATATTTTTCAAATTGTATTATTGAGTTATTGCATCTGTATATTTATGAAAGACAAATTTTAATTTATACAAGTAATGTTAAACTACATGTTATAACTTGACTGTCATATTTCTTGTCTTTCTGGATCAGTGACGGGCAGTGAGGATGCTTGCGTCTACTTCTTTGATGTGGAGCGCAATACCAAGGCCATAGTGAATAAATTGCAAGGTCATGGGGGACCTGTGCTCGACGTCAGTTTCAACTGCGATGAGAGTCTACTGGCATCTGCTGATTCTACTGGAATGGTCATCATCTGGAGGCGGGAACAGAAGTGACTGGCCCACCAATCAAGAGCTTCCATCCTCTTATTCCGTCCAATCACAAGTCTTTAGGCCCTAATTTGACTGTAGCAGGCTATGTTTAAAGCTTCCCCAGTACCATCAGGTAGAACACGTTGTTGGTGGGAATGTTTAAACAGGAAGGCCAGCACACACTAATACTACTAAATTTAGGAACCAGCTTTTAAACTTGTGATGAGAGGTCCCTGCTCCCATGCACTTGTGTGTTATCTATTACTGTTTAGGACAGCGGTGGATTCGTCAACCATCTTTCAACACATTCCATTTCAAGATTCTGACTTATCTCTCTGGTCCTGATGTAGTTACCTCTGTGGCTTTGGGCAGCCTTACCAAGTATTTCTAGATGGCCTGTTCTGTTGTATGCTTCTGCAGTGGCTTGTGAGGCAGTCAGTTCATGTTTGTTGCTATGCTGTGATGTGCATGACATTAAGTCTGGAACAAGGCAGTATTGACACATCAGATTAACCATAAAACACAATTATATGCGTTTATGTATATGTTTGCACTTGCTTGTTTTATGTTGAGATTATGGCAGATTAATATAATTTATTTAATGCACCCGTAATAAAGAAACTACTGAAACTTTCTGTAACTTGGTAGTGGTCCTTCCATTTTTCATAATATATAAAGTTGTTTTAAACATATAATTTAAGTATGTAAACAAATGATGATGTTCTAGGACTTTTCTGTAGCAAGTCACAAAATGAAGGAAAGGGTTTGGACCCCTTATGCTTTGATTATGTCCACACAGATGGAGATTGTGCAAATCTGACATTGGGGCATTGTTTAGGCCCTTTGGGAAATATTGGTACCAATCAAACCTGTATGACTTTTGGTAAATCATACTGTAGTTTAACATAGTTTATAACCATCAACACATGGAGATTGATTAACATAAAGCAGTATTTCACATTGAAAGATTTGTCTCCCATAACAAATCTCCCATTCTGTTCAAAGAAGTCCAATTTATTCAGTCTTATACTTGTTTTGATTTTTCTTAGTTGGGGAAAACAGATATATATTCCTATAAAACTGATTTAACTCCTATGTCATTGTAGCCAGAATGCCTCAGATTTAATAAAGTCATGGTTTCCATGCCTGAATAGTAGCATCAAGGGAAACGGTGCCTACCAAACCTTTTCTTTTCAATTGCATATGTGGGTGTTAGTATGGTGAAAGTGTTTTTTATTTGTTTTCACTTATGAGAAGAACCCTTTGTGTTATAAAGCTTATTCTAACTACTGCCATAGACAGACAACCCTTTTTATTTATTTATTCATTTGTATCACAATGTAAAAAGTATAAGACTTACATTGCATTAGAAGCCAAATTGCTGGTCTAAAGAGTTTTATTGTTGGGCTGAAGTACTCCTCAGATGAGGACTTTAAATTCCACATGAAAATACTTAAATTTATTTTTCTTGTTAGTTTAAGACCATCCCAGATGCCTTTTTCTTCCTTTGTTTTCCTTCAAATAATATTTGAAGCTTAAATATCTTAAGCTTAAAAGGTATATTATACCTTTTAAGCTTAAGTATTCAAAGCATGTTAGAGGGTCATCGTACCACAGTTCACATTAGAGCACAGTATCTGTGCTCTTTGGACCATTTGATTTTACTGTCAAACAATGTGCCTCATCATTAGCATTTCTATTGTCCTTTTGGGTTGTAATTCTGTGACCTGTTTATTAAAACACCCCACCAAGCCTGAAGCTGAAACCCATCAAAAGTAGAGTATTTATTAATGAGTGGGCAAAAGAACCAACCCAGTTGAACTGTACAGATACATATTATCATCTTGCCAAGGAATGCCACACAAAAAAAAAAACATGGAAGTTAATTCTCTTTGAACTTAGCCTTCCCCTTTCCAACAGATATACAATTGAATCTCCATTCTCAGATCTATGAAATGCTGTTTAATGCATGCTAATACAGTATGTTGTGTAAGTGTACACATTTAGAAAAAACCTACTGCACAAATATGCATATATGCCTAACATCAGTAAGACATTTTCATTACATAAATCTTAATTTGGAGAGCCAACTTTATCAAATTCCTATTTCTGTGCACCAGACAAAACATAAGTAAGTTTGAATGAAGTGTAATCCCAGCATTCAAATGATATATAATGGCCATGAAATTTGCCTTCATGAGGCCTCGCAGTTTTAGAAATGCTTAATAATAGTTTAGGGGGAGATGTTTTGCAGATAAACATTAGAATTTTTTTAAACAATATTTAAATGAAATTACATATATCATCATCACCAAAGTCATATCAATAACTTATGTTTGCAATGTTCAGGTTGGATTATACCATTCTCTGTCCATTCGTTATCCATTTGTACAGTTTTTTCTGCATTGCAACCCAAATAAACAGACAATATTGTCCACTGCAGCAATTGCTTCAAGGATTCAATATCTAGAAGAACATTTTTAGAACAGACTTGTAACTTTAGGTCAACAAAATAAGGTTACTTTTTAAATGACATTTATGGAACCATTTTTAAAATCTCTTTCTCTTTTCTTTCTTTCCTTCCTGCCCTCCTTTTTTCTCAATATTCCACACTCACTTAATCTATTCTATTTATCTCTCTCGCACACGCACACAAACAAATATTATAGAAAACAAGAGCAGAAATATATTATTCCCTACAGTCTGTACAATATTAAATCAAGTCATATTTCAAAATAGTGTCATCTGCTCAACATGTATAGTTTACAAATAAAGTAAAACAGGCATTTTTTTTTTTATAGTACAAATAATCCTGACACGGCCAGAATGAAGTCCAAAAAATCAAGCATGTTAGGGCTTTGGGCTCACAACAACTATTCAAATATTTCCAACAATGTGTTTTCCAAATTTATATTCTTCAGTTTCCTCCGAATCCCAAGTAGAAGGCGTTAGGGTTAATATAAGAATCCGTTCGTGATTTTGCATTATTGTATGTTTGTTTTATTTATGTTTCCTCCATTAACAACATTCTCCATCAATAGTCCACTGGCACGTTTATTTAAAGATTTTCAGTCCGCAGTGTGCCGTTCCTTGTGGCTCTGGCCCACAAATGCTCAATTTCAACAATAGGATATGTCCTTCTGAAATAAGGCAACATTATATTAAATGGTGTCTGTCATACTGGCTTGGTATTGGTGATTGTTGTTTAGATTTTTTTGTTTTTTTCATTTTCATACAGTTCATGAAACACAATCTATTAACGTGTTAAAAACATTTTTTTTTCCTGCTGCAAACTCTTTTTTTTTCTGAAAACAGAATCCTGTCAAATCTGAGAGCTGTTATGTAGATTTTACTGTGCCTGTGTCTATTGAAAACTTACTTTGTCACTTCATCAAGGTGCATCACATTACTCTTACTCCCTTGTATTTGTTTTAAAACATAACTTTAACATGTTTGTGTTTTCTTTTTTGCTTGTTTTTATTTACTTGTTTTTGTTAGCTTTTTTTTTTCCTTGATTTTGACTGCGCTGGTCAGTTATCATATCACATGATGCAGTAGGCCTCATCCTGAGGCAGATTCTGTTTAGTCCTCCAGTACGTGGGCAGATGGGCCCTCAGAACTTTCCTCAGATCCTCGTTGAGGAGAAGACAGAAGATGGGGTTGACTCCAGCCTGGGCAAAGCTCATCCACACTGTGATCGAAAGGTACCTGTGAGGGATGGCCCAAGAGGTGACAAACACCCTCCAAAAGCAGGCCACTATGTAGGGAGCCCAGAGCACCAGGAAGAGCAGGGTGATAGTATAGAACATTCTGCCCAGCCTTCTCTCTGACCTGACTTCTTCCATCCCCAGCAGCCGCCGGTGTTGATTGTGTACGTTTTGCCTGATACCCAATAGAGTGGGTGGCATCGGACCTCTGCCAAACCCTGCAATCCAGTTAGCCGCAGCCTGACCGGTCGCTCCCGGACCGTGGAAGGTCCAGTTCTGGCTGATGGCTGGCACCAGCTGGACGGGTTTCATCTTGCGGTGCCTGTACTCAAACAGCAGCAGCTTGGCGTAGAAGCCATGGGTGGCTAGGACGACTACGGCCAGCATGAGCATGAATCCCAGGGTGTCGTTTGTCTTCAGGTAGCGGTGTTCAAAAATGCACTGGTCCTCATCTTGGATAAACTTGTACGTCCCCACGTCAAAAACGGGTGGAAATGCCATCGCGATGGCCAGAGTCCAAACCATGCAAATGATGGCTGCACAGGTCCAGATGGTCATGCGCTTGGCATAGAATCTGTGATGGGCAATGGCAAGGTAGCGGGTAACAGCTACACAGAACAGCATGAAGGCAGCATGAAAACAAAAGAGCACTGCCATAAAAGCCACCACTTTACAACTCAGGGCACTGTAGGTCCATGCCGAGCTGTTGTGGACTGACACGAGCACAAAAGGAAAGCATGCGGCAGAGCGAACTGCATCGGCCAGGCACAGGTCCAGGAGGAAAAAGTAAGGGGCCTTGTGGAGCGCCCTGTCTCGTAGGACCAGCAGGGACACCAAGAGGTTGCCTGCCAGGCTGACACAGATGATCAAACCCAAGAAGACCAGCTTAAAGTAGGCGGACACATCTGAGGCCGAGATCCCTCCACTGTTGCTGCTACCGCTGCTAATGCTGCTGCCACCTTTTGCTAGTCCGCTCTGTGAGGCCAGCACCGCTAGGAGACTGCCTGGGCCATCTATAGCAAAGCTCTGGTTAGCCATTGTGCCGGGACCACCAGAGCTGCTTCGAGAACCGCTATATAAACAGAGCTTATACTCTTACAGCTGCTGCCTGCCAAGGTTCTCTCTTCTTACAAGGAAGGGGCTGTGAGGAACTACTCTACGCACAGACTCATCGCTCCTCTTTGTCCAGGACCTTACCACCTGTGAATATAGAAACAGAAATTATGAGGGTTCCCACCGGAAGGTAAAGCAACTGGTCTGACATGTTAGCTAGCTCTAATAGAATGAAGAAGGGAAAAAAAAGGCAATCCAGGCAGCCACGCCATGGCTGCAGAAACAGTGTGTTGGGCAAGAGAGAGAAAAGCTCTGCCTTCCCGTTTCTCTGTGTCTGGGATCAGATCAGCAGCCTTACAGCATGCCAACTCCTTGGCTCTCACAGTAATTACCTTGCCCGTTGCTAAGATACACCAGCTCACATACTTTGTGCAAGTGTGGGTGTTTGAGTGAATGCATGGGGGTGTACAGGGGGTTGGAACAGACAGAGCACAGCCAACACAAGGCCCGTCCAGCCGACATTGATGTTGGGAATTATAAAATAGACAGGGTTAAAAAAGGGAAACTGTTTGTCCCTTAGTCTGTTTGCATCTGGTAAAATGTTCAGAGTGAATTACATGACAAAGAGATAGCAAATTGATTACTAAACAATATATGATTTCGTTTTACACAAAGTGATCACCATTATAAATATAACAGCACAATCCTTACGTCTTCACAGACAGAAGAAATCTCAGATAGGATTTGTTTAGAGAGATTTCAGTCAATTGAAAACTAAAAGCAGTTTTTTATCCAATAAACCAACTCCATATAAGCTACATCCGTCATATACGTAGAATTATATGAGGAAATATATGTAGACCTAACCTGAATAGGCTTGTAATTTACAGACTAGAGTAAGGCCTGGTAAGCCCTAACAATAGCTAAAGTAAAACGGATAAACAGGTGTTTGTTACAATCATTTTATAGTCTAACCTACTCTTTGTTGTATTGTATTGTATGTGTGTGTGTGTGTGTGTGTGTGTGTGCGTGCGTGCGTGCGTGTGTGCGCGTGTGCGCGCGCGCGCGTGCGTTTGTGTACGTTCGTCCGTCTCAAATGTTAATCATAAATCTGACAACCTACCTCTCATTCCTTCATTTCGGAATTAATTGTCCTAAACGGTAACGAATGATCCAAAACGCTTCGTTTCGATGATTGTTAAATGAAGGTAAAACCTTTTTTTTGCCTCATGCTCTTGGTGTGCTGTCAACCCAAAACAACACCTGTTATCCATAAATCCTTCACACAAAAAAATAACGACATCGGTTATACTAAACGTAATGCATTACAGAGCTATCCGATAATCAACAGCTGATAAATAAACATCCAGGATATGGATGCTAGGGCTCTGTTAAGATAGACGAATATTCACAGCCACCCTTTTCAGTTCCAGATAGAGAAGGATGCGTTCATTCTGTCTCCATAACATCCTCTGATAAAACAGGTTTCATGTAGCATCACGTCGAAGATGGATATCCAGAAGAATAAAACCGACGATGACTGGAACACACGCAAAAAAACATCTTGTTTTGTTCATATATCCAAATGATGTCAGATTTTCAATGCTTATAACCCACCCACAAACGTTATGAAAAAAGCTCGCGCATCCTCTTCATTAATATCGTCTTGGAATGTTTGTATAGACTAATTACAATAGAACAATTAATTTACACAGACAACGACCACGGTAAAATAAAAATGGTCATGTTTGAGAGCCAAGGCAATTTATTGACGCCGAACAGTAATGTGCAGTCTTTGTTTTGCTGTCCAGCGAAGGTAGACAAAAGCTTAATAGTCCATAATAGAAATGTCCATCACAAAAATAGTGCACCTGAAATTCGGCATTGTCACTTACAATTCATGTAAAAACCTTTCTAAAAATCGTGGTAAATAAAGAGATAATATGGCAAGATTTGGCGAATTATTTTAGAATAATCCCAATTATGGCTGCTTGCAAGGGGGCAGCTCGCACATTCCCGGAATATGTCGGTTTTGTTCGGATATGGAATTGCTTGGCC
>OMPB01059294.1:0-10080 GCA_900312615.1 Stylephorus chordatus | reverse complement strand
GCCTTTGGTTCCCGATCGTCTCCCAAGCGTAGGTGCGTCCGCCGCGGTTTGCGCGGAGCGGTCGAAGACGACGTTTACGGCAGGCCCCCAGGGGGATGCCAGAAAAGTTTAAATTGTGCCTTTGGATCGACCGTAGATCAAAATAAAATGATGTACGATGCCGGGCCCCAGGAGAGAGTCTCCTCCATCTGGAGCGCTCACACTCGCCGCCGTGTTTTGTGGCGTGCGCTGCCGAAGCTGCCCTGTACTTAGTCTGCCTGTTTTTACCCAAGCAGCTCACGTTCACCCACGTTTATACTGGTGACACTTTAGTGTGTTTTGTGCGTGTGTGTGTGTGTGTGTGTGTGTGCTTGAATGTAGAGGTCTTCACGGGTCTACCCGAACCCGAGGATCCGAGACGGGGACCCGTACGGGTTAGGGTCCACGATTGTTATGGTCAAATGGGTCCGGGTCGGGTCCCATTCTATTACCGCGGGTCCCGGGTCTGTTTATCATTATGTGTAATACCCGAGTGGATCCGAGAAGACCCGTGATCAGCGTTGATCACGAGAGAAACGCATGGAAGTGCTGTGTAACTTGCGTGATGATTAGGCTGACCATTAGGATCTGATTACAAGAGCGCGAAATAAGGGGGAAAAAAAACGTTGAGCAGCGCCAGCGAGTTTAGTCAGAGCGGAGGAAAGGCGCACGGTAAAGATGGATACCTTCTTCACTGAGCGATCTCCTTTTATTACACTACCATATGTTGTATCCGACATGATAAACGTTTTTAGCAGTAGAACGGCATTTTTAGTAGCAATTTTAATTACCGAGTTTGTCGGGTCCATAAAATACGCTACCCGTCTCGGATCTCGGGTCTCTCTCCTCTCGGACATGCACCGGTTATGGTCTGTAATATCTCGGACAAAAACGGGTCGGTGTGTATATATCTTAAAAAAAGATCCAGTCGGATCTCGGAACGAATTTCCCGGGTACGTTAGGGTTCGGGTCTGTCATTTTGGACCCATGAAGACCTCTACCCTACAGTGTGTGGCGTACACCAAGAGAACGGTACAGGCCTAATGTTTGACCCCTACAGTGTGTGGCGTACACCAAAAGAATGGTACAGGCCTAATGTTTGACCCCTACAATGTGTGGCGTACACCAAAAGAACGGTACAGGCCTAATGGTTGACCCCTACAGTAAGGGGATCTGTTGGTGCTGTTATGCTGTGGGGGGCATTTGGCTGCATGGTTTGGGTCCACTTGCCACCTTAGAGGGAATGGTCACTGAAAATCAGAGTTGATGTTCTGAAGGGGACACCAGGAGTGTTTTTGTTTTTGCCGTGTTTTTAGTCGCGCGTGAGACGTTTGAGTGTCGCAACCGAAATGCTCCCAATTTAACAAGCGCTGTGATGTACACCAGGCGCTGCGATGTACACCAGGCTAGAGGTCTTCACGGGTCCAAATGGGGGATCGAACCCCCAACCTCCCAATCTCAGGGCGGACACTCTAACCACAAGGCCACTGAGTTGGTGAATGGTTTGATGAGTATGAAAATGATGTGAATCATATAATGGTTCGATCAAGTTCATTAGGTCTTTTTACAATGGCTATTTTGTTTCGTTTAAACAGACAAATAAGTAGCGTAGTAGATGTATTTACCTTGACAGTTTTGACTACATCTGCAGTCTTCTTCAGAAGCGTCCACTGACCGCTGATGATGACGTGTCAATCAATCAGCTGTTTTAAGCATGGGCGTGGCCGGCCCGACAGATCTGACTGGCCGGCCACGCCGTCCGATGTCCTCTGGAGGAGAGAGTCCCAGGTATGCGAGAGCATGTATGCCCCCTTGTCCCTGTTGATGGTGCTGTTGGCCTTTTATGAAATACCGTGCAAATCATGCAACAAAACATATGAAAGAAAGAGCATCAGAAGGAATGCGAAAAGAAAACGGCAGGACGACTCGCAAGAACACAAAAAGAAAAAGCAGAACAAGAAAACCTAAAATCAGCAATATCAGACCACTGCAAAAGAAACAACCACATCATGGACTGGGACCAAGCTAAGATCGTTGGACTGGGACCAAGCTAAGATCGTTGGACTGGGACCAAGCTAAGATCGTTGGACTGGGACCAAGCTAAGATCGTTGGACTGGAACCAAGCTAAGATAGATGAGAGATTGACAGCGCTGTCCACCATCATCAAAACCCCAAATGAGGGACTATCTTCTGGAAGAATGGTGTTCTTCCAGAAGATAGTCCCTCATTTGGGGTTTTGATGAGCAGAAGAGCTTCAATGCACCTTCTGAAACTCTTCTGGAGGGACTATCTTCTGGAAGAATCGTGTTCCATCCCTCCAGTAGAGTTTCAGAAGGTGCATTGAAGCTCTTCTGGTGGCATGTGCTGACCCAACACTTTACTAAGACACTTTATGTTGGTTTTTCCTTTAATTTTCCTTTAATTTAACTCATGTATCACGTGTGAGCTTTCATGTCAGAACAACCACAGTTCCTAAATGACCATGTGATTTCTGTCTGTTTTTCTCTCTGACAGTGCTGATGAGGAGAACGAGTCTTCGTCCAGTGAGGAAGATGAAGATGACAGGAGGAGGTTGAGGGACGACCTTCTGGGGAAGGTGTGCTGTATACAAAATGGTTCTGACCGCTCTGGCTGGTATCTGGCTCTGGTACGACACACTTGTACATCAAGTCACACATCTACATAGACAAACATATAAACACACTAATCTCTGCACAGAGATGCAGTGAGATATCGTTTTGTGGCTGTGTTGTTGCTAGGTAGTATCTGTACAGTGAGATGACTGTTGTTGCTAGGTAGTATCTGTACAGTGAGATGACTGTTGTTGCTAGGTAGTATCTGTACAGTGAGATGACTGTTGTTGCTAGGTAGTATCTGTACAGTGAGATGACTGTTGTTGCTAGGTTGTATCTGTACAGTGAGATGACTGTTGTTGCTAGGTTGTATGTCTGTACAGTGAGATGACTGTTGTTGCTAGGTTGTATGTCTGTACAGTGAGATGACTGTTGTTTCTAGGTTGTATCTGTACAGTGAGATGACTGTTGTTGCTAGGTTGTATCTGTACAGTGAGATGACTGTTGTTGCTAGGTTGTATGTCTGTACCAGTGATACTGTGTTGTTGCTAGGTTGTATGTCTGCACCAGTGATACTGTGTTGTTGCTAGGTTACTTCTCTGTACCAGTGATACTGTGTTGTTGCTAGGTTGTATGTCTGCACCAGTGATACTGTGTTGTTGCTAGGGTACTTCTCTGTACCAGTGATACTGTGTTGTTGCTAGGTTGTATGTCTGTACCAGTGATACTGTGTTGTTGCTAGGTTGTATCTCCCAGCTGTACAGATGAGATGACTGTGAAGAAAGACCAGTGTTTCGTCAGATCGTTCTCCGACTCAAAGTTGTAAGTTCCATTGCATATTGTGAAGTAGATGTGGAATTAATTAGATTACATTAAAGGTGCTGTCTCTTTTGGTTCATTTATGGCAAAATTTTTAAATTCTCCATATATCTGGAAAGTATTCGACAGTAATCAGTGACATAAGATATTTGACACATCAATCACGTAATTTGAGCATCTGTGTGAGGAGCAGGGGCCAAAACGGGACAACCAATCCGATGGTCGACCATTCCCTTTGATTGGACGACCCATCTGTCAGTCAAACTGCAAACTCAATGTGCAGTTTGATGAATGCACATTGAGTATGGTTTCAGTTTCGGGGCCATCTCTGATTGGGGAGGAGGCGTTGCTTATGATTAAAAAAACAACATTTTTTTCTAACTCAGCCAACAGATACAGCACCTTTAACTAGATTAGATAAACTGGCAAATGTGGAATCAACTAGACTAGATTATCTATGACCTAGATAATCTGGGAAGTAGTTAAAATAAGAACTAATCTAGTTCCTAGGTTAACTAGGTCCCAGTGATTATGTTGTTCCCAGGTTCATTAGTTCCAAGATTAACTAGTTCTCAGATTATCTAGTCCAAAAAAGCATGCTGTTAACTAGTTAATCTGATCACAATGTGTTCAGATTAACTAGTTCTTAGATGAACTATTCCCAGAGATAATCTTGTCCCCATATTCATTAGTTCAGATTAAATTGTCTCAGAAATAATGCTGTTTCCAGATCAGTTAGTTTTCTGATTAGCTCGTAGAAGAGACAAACATTCAGTTCCACTTACTGTTACTTCGGTCCTGTTCTGGCAGTTCTACGGTGGCGAGGAAAGAGGTGCACGCAGTCAACGCAGACAGCATCACAAAGCCTGAGTTCTCCTGCAGGAAAGGTAACATCACCTGGCATTTATAGTCTATGTTCACTCTCCTGATTGGTTGATTCTCTCATGTTCACTCTCCTGATTGGTTGATTCTCTCATGTTCACTCTCCTGATTGGTTGATTCTCTCAGGGCACAAGGCAGCCCTTGGCTTTCTGAGGAGTCAGGAGATCCCAGAGTTCTGGAAGATGGACATGAGCCAGATCCTGGACTCTTCCTCCAGCGATGACGAAGATGCTGATGGACAGGAGAAGGAGAGTGATGAGGAAGAGGAGGAGGAGGATGAGGGGAGGAAGAAGAGAAACGTTAAGGAAGAGGTGAGATTTCCACGTCATAGGTATAAGCATTACAGCAGGATAGATAGGTGTGCTACTAGTCTGGTCTGAAAGCATTGCAGCAGGATAGATAGGTGTGCTACTAGTCTGGTCTGAAAGCATTACATCAGGATAGATAGGTGTGCTACTAGTCTGGTCTGAAAGCATTACAGCAGGATAGATAGGTGTGCTACTAGTCTGGTCTGAAAGGGGGGAGAGAACAGAACAGTGACTACAGACAACACCGACAACACCTGATTCTCAGGTGAACACTGAACCAAGACAAGACACACTGAAGCAATGTTGCCATCAGACAGACAGGTATCAAGTTCAAGTATATCAAAGGGCTTTACAGGCCCACATTTTTAACAACACCCCCCAGCCCGAAGTCCTCCAAAGGGCAACTGGGAGTGCAAAAGGTGCCGAATGGGCAAACAATTATTATTGAAAATGTTTAGGATAACCCCTTGAGATGTAACATCTCGTTTTCGAGGGGGTCCTGTCCACATTCTTGTTTTGATCCCTGGTCCGACCAGGGTTATCGGTGTGAAAAGGGTATATGCCACAGTGACTGAGAACAGAGATGGAGTTGTTGTTTGTCTGTTAGTCCAGCTTCATCTCCTCCTCCTCCTCTTACCCCTTGTTTCCACCGGACGCGTAAGCGACGTGATCCGTAAGCAACACGGCTTTGCTCCATCCTCCACCGTACGAGCTGCCCTACCGGGAGCATTTCAGAAGCGAGCGCTGCCGAGGCAGCTGGGTTTGGGCGACCACAAGATCACGCGCGAATCGCCAGATCACTCGAGAATCTATGTACAACCGCGGCTGTATAAAGAAAACCACAAACAAACAAAAGGTTACTTTTTCAACTTCAATGATGAACTGTTCGTCGTCCATGGTGTCAAATAACTTCTGTGACCATCTGCCTTGGTGTCTTCTGGCCCGAAGCACACCGGTCATGACGTAATGTTGATAAAGTAAAGTGATTTACGATCGGGAATCTGCGCATTGTTTTATTTTGAAAATTTTACTTTGTGCCTTTCCTGTCTCTGACTTCCTGTCTGGCTCGTTCTGCTCTGTGCTAGATTGACGCGAATTCAGAGCGGCTCCGTCGAAAATAGACTCGGCGTGCATCTTTAGCGGAGCGTAGCATCGTGTCGCTTCTGGGACGCTTCTGAAACGCGCCGCTACGCGTCTGGTGGAAACACAAGCATTGACTAGAGTAGCAGCGATCAGCTCCGGCAGCCCCGTCGCTTACGTTACACGTCGCTTACGTGTCCGGTGGAATCTGGGGGTAACACAACCCCACTTCCCCCGCCTCAACATATACTTATGTTCAACTGTTGTATGTATGTGTTCAACTGCTGCTAATGTACTTCTTTTTGCACTATCATTGTACATATTGTATTCATTGTACCATACATTTTAAACATTTTATGTTTTATTTTGTCATTATATATATATACGTATATATATGTAGTTCTTTTTAATCTTGTTGCATTATATTATTGTTATTTATTGTTCTTGTTTGCCATGCACCGTGGATGAGAGAGAAACGCAATTTCAGCCCTCTGTATGTCTGTACATATATTGGATTGACAATAAAGCTGACTTTGACACACACACACACACACACCTTATATTTGCCCTGGTCACAGCCACACAGTGTGCTCTCCATGGTGTAGCTGCGTTGCACTCCGATCTCCCTCCAGACGACCACGCGGGCCGTGGACTCCTTGGAGCGCTCCACCACAAAGCTGCAGCTGGCCATGCTGAAGGCGGGGGCCATCTGGGACAGGATTTTAGGAAGAGTCTGAGGAAAGAGAGACGTCGCTGATTTGGAGGAGCAACGTGTCTTGGGGAATCAGGGGTTTTGTCCGAACTGTGTCCCAGCAAATAAAAAGCCTGAAGGTAAGGAATGGGTTTTACATGCCTTTTGTATATATTGTAAGATCTTAATAAAGCTTAATATTTATGTGCTAGAAGAGATGAAAGCCCTTTGAGACTGTACAAGTGATAAAAGGCTATATAAATAAAAATACGTTACTTTACTTTATGAAGGAATCATTCTAGAATACATGTGGGATGATTTTATTTCACCAGTGCAAACATATTCCTATTCCAGCGGTGAGATAGGGAGAGGGGTGTGAAGAATACAAAACCAAGAGGAATGATGGGGGGGGGGAGGGAAACAATTAAAATCTGCCTGTCGAGACGAGATGATTTAGAGGGGACAATATAGTCGGGTAATATATCCCACAGCAACAGTCATCACATGGACTATTGTACTATTAAATTGTACTGCAATAACCTAAAAGTGAACTAATAATCTAATAATGAGGAAAAACCTGGACACACCAATTTGAACTGTGAACACTATGAGACTGTAGTGTAGTGTAGTCACAGTGTGGTAACACAAGGTAGTGTAGTCACAGTGTGGTAACACAAGGTAGTGTAGCCACAGTGTGGTAACACAAGGTAGTGTAGCCACAGTGTGGTAACACGAGGTAGTGTAGCCACAGTGTGGTAACACAAGGTAGTGTAGCCACAGTGTGGTAACACGAGGTAGTGTAGCCACAGCATTACAGTACACACAGAAGTAAGTGAGACTCATTTAAAGACCATTAGCTACCTACAGTATACGTGTTAACAAAATGTTGATTTAGACAACTGACATTTCTTGACAAACAACATAAAAGTATAAATAAACATACTAGATCATACAGGCAAGAAGACAGAAAAGATTTTTGACTGACCAACAGTTACATTCTGATGTAGCAACTGTAAGCATAGTGCAAAAAATGGCCACAATCACTTTTAAAATTTACAAAAGTAAAAAAAAGGCTGTTTTTCCTCCCTTTTCTATTTCTGTTGTGTTTCTAGTCCTCTGTTGCATTTCCTCGGCTCTGTATACGTTTGTGTGTGTGTGTGTGTGTGAGGGTGTGCGTGTGTGTGCACTTACCCTGTATCCCAGGTCTTCATGCAGATCACAGGAGGACGTGCTGATGGTCGACTGCCACACCGTCTCCTTCACGCTGCAGCCATACATGAACACATTCTTCTTACGTGAATGGCCATGGTAGTCACAGAAGACCTGCATTATCACACGCGCACACACACACAGAAAAAAAACACGTACCCACACACACACAGTGCAAGAGGAACAAAAGCATCATTTATAAAGAAGAATATACTCCATCTTTTCATCTGCATCAGTGTACTGTGTACTGTCCGATAACCTGACTTGTTGGGAGTAGAAAGAAGGCTAAAGAAAGCTTTTGTTTGTATCCGTGTGACTTTGTCGTCTTGTGTTCTAGTTTGTCTGCATGTGTATCTGTGTTCCTCGGACCCTCTTGAATACTAGGTGGCTAATCTCAAGGGGTTAGATTAGATTAATTAAATTTCAATAGTCCGTAATGCGCTGTCCTAACACCACAGGACACCATGAGGACCTATTCTAGTCAAACTGCAGCCAGATTCATCACCCACCCAGCTGGCCAAACCACAGCTAAGGGAACACGGTGCTATCTCCTTCCCATTCAACTCTCACCAAGGTGCCGTTAAATAAAGCACTGGTGAAGCAGCCCAGTGTTAAAACCTCTAGGACAATGTGTTGGTGTTGGGAACCATTCCCAGCTGGGCAAGTAAAAGGTTATGAAATGGCACGAGTTCCATGAGTCATGCGTGACGCAGCAACACGACAGATCAGTCCGGTGATTTCAATTTGAGGGGATTAATTAACCGTTCGCACCAGTGGCGCCCTCTGCGTGTGTGCGAGGTACTGCAGCAAGCTCTTGGTGTGGTAGATGGTTGGGTGGAGCTCGGGGCTTGGATTCTGCCACTGACGGTTCAAGTCCTCACCGCTCAAAGAGCAACGATGACTAGAGGGGGAAGAAAAAGACAGGAAGGAGCAAGAGGGCAACACATGAGGGTTAGAATGCATCATTCAAAAGCACATAACTTTATTAAACAACACTACAGACAAGGTTGCTTTACATCAATCAGCCTTGTTCGCCTTGGTATTACAGTGGAGGAACTATTGGAAAAATAACACGCAAGCTGCAATTGTGTCAACTGTCAAAATAAAGCTTCCATCGTATCCCTTAATCATGCCTCAGCAACGCGCCCGCCCAGTAATGTGCACCCTGTGTGTTCTCGAGACTGTCAACGTTTGCATGCACACGCTGAACGCTACCCACTCACTTCCCATTGACGACTCCGTCCGGGTTGAGCATGGGGACTATTTTGAAGACGTAGGACTCTCGCAGGCTTTGCGCCGGCTCGCGGGAGCTCATCAGGAACTCCAGAGTACCCTTCATCACCCAGCTGGCGTTGGTCTCCCCGGGGTGCACGCGGGCGGAGAGGAAGATCACTGGACGGTTTCCTGGAAGCAGTGTCAAAACATGTAGGCGTGAAAACACATGCGTAGAAGCCGAGGCACAGATGTGGCAGAGCAATCACTGGATTTAGGGACGACAGAGAAGGTATAGCCACACAGGCACAAGCAATTTTAAGTGGGATGCCGGAGGCAGGTGAGGGTATTCAACTATAATTAATAATATCTCTCTCTCACCTGCCTATTTAAGGAAAGTGACTGGACCCAAACAGGGAGGAACACGACACGGAAGCAGTCGAACAGAGGACCGACATTGATTTATTAAGACTTTTAATTTAATCACGGACATTGTTATATTTATTTATATTTAAAGTTTGTTTTGTGTCGGCACATGCTGCTGAACTCTGCCCCTCCACAATGACACTGAACATTACCCCCATTCCGTCCTGTCCCCTACCATCTGAACTCTCATGCTCATAATAGTATGTCTGTACATATTGCATATACTATCTTCATATTTATCTTCATATTTATCTTCATGCATTGTTTGCACTTGTACAGGATAACGTTCTTCTCGTACTCATTCATATTTATACTTGGTTCCTTATAACCTCATTACTATTATTATTACTATTACTATTTATCTATATTTATACTGTACATTGTACATTCTGTACATCCTAAGGAAAAAACAATATATATTTATTCTCATTACTGTATTGCACTCTGGCCAGGCGCCACTGTTCATTTCATTGTCAAAGTATTTGTATACTCTGTGCAGTGACAATAAATTGAATCAAATCAAATCAAATCAAAATGCGCGGGGAGCGCTTGTGCGTGTTCCTTCGAATAAATCCAGCCATGGTGGCTTTCAACTGCATCTGTGTCTGCCTCATCACATGCTATTATTCAGTTTATATAAACGCTGTACATTTCTCTGAAAAGTCATAAATAAATATGATCCTTATAAGAGATATAAACGGAGCTATTGTAACAGGCAGCCATACACGACGGCGCCATTATTTCAATTTACGACGGCGCCGTAAATTGATGCAAGTCAATCACCAGTGACCAGGCCATTTTAATACATTTATATTTATTGAAATGTGGTGATATCTGTACATATAGAGCCCCAGAGGCAGC
>OMPB01059198.1:0-12513 GCA_900312615.1 Stylephorus chordatus | reverse complement strand
CACACACGCCCACTGATCACAACAACCACAATTTAAATTGTGTTTGTTTTTGCACCATCATGGTGTAACATTGTAGAGGAGTCTGCTCTTGGCCCCTTGCTCAATAAATGCCCAGATCTCCCGTGGGTGAATGTTTTATGCCTTGGCTGTGGTGCTCTGGAGTAAGGCAGGGAGGGGCCTGGGAGCAGGAGACAGCAAGTATCCCCTCAGGGCACATATATATGCAACCCCAGAGAACAGGAGTGTTAGCATTCCTCTGGCACTCCTTCTCTTTCTCTCTATCTGTCCATCTTTCTATCCCTCCATTGCCTGCTCTATTTTCATCTCTCTTGACCAACTCTTTTGGTAACCATATAGGGTTTGTCTTTCACTCGCTCTCTCTCTCTATCATTTTTCATGCTGACCTTCTTAAAAGCTCGGGCCTGTGATAAATGGGCAGGATTATAGGAGACTGTCAGTGAGAATAATATTAGTGAGAAAAACTCTCCTTAGCTCTCAGCTCTGACTCAAAGAGGAGAAATGTGCCGTTTGGGAAGGTCAAGACGACATATCCTTCTTAAGAAGAACGTTGAATTCTAAATAAGACATTTCCAGAAAAAAGAGGTGACACCACAGATACCACTTCCGCTCGTCACCCACCACCACAAATATTATCTGACTCTACATATGTGACTTGATCTAGCCTAAAGGGGATTTCGTACCACGGGGTCATGCTGTTGTATACTCTCGCGGAAGTTGCAAAGAACCACAGATTAACAGATTGTCCCGACTATAACTGTTGTCACATTTGTAGCGCTGTTGCCATGGTGTTGACATGTCATAGTGTTCTTTTCAGCACAGCAAGATTCCTTTGGTTGTCTGGAGATGGGGATGAGTGTGATGTCCTGCTTGTTTAATGTTGACTCATCATGAGCCCAGACACAGAAAAACCTGCCCATTCATGCAGAAACCCACTCGCATAACTAGACAGCCAAGGCCCTTCTCCCAGACACTATTGAAATTAGCCAATGAAGTTGAACCACGATTCCTATTGTATTGAAATGTAGCTGGGTAAACACCTCTGTTTGCCCGCCGCGCCCATGTGATTATTTAAAACACACAAAGGAAAAGCCATTGAACAGATTGTGACCCTGCATGTCATCACATTTTCAGCAAGAGAAGGAATATTGAGAACGGGATTGACATTGCAGTTATTGTCTCACCATTTCTTAGGACATGGCAAGTGTGATTGCGGGTACTGCAAGTGTGACGCCTACTGGAAAGGTGATAACTGCAACTGCTCCACACTCCTCGACACCTGCATGTCCGTCAGAGGCAAGCTGTGCAGCGGCCATGGCGAGTGTGTGTGCGGGGTTTGTGAGTGCAGAGACGGGGCCTACGGAGCCGCGTGCGAGAAATGCCCCACGTGCAAAGATGCATGCAGTTATAAGAAGTAACTCTGCTTTCTTCTAGCATCAACAAACAACATAACGCTGGGAGTTTGAGTTGAGCTGTTGTTCATGTCGTTTGCATTGTGCTCACACAGGGACTGTGTGGAGTGCCAGCACTTTAAGCGAGGGCCCCTGAACGACGACAAATCTTGCAGCAGTATCTGCAAGGATGAGATTAAGCCAGTGGATGAACTTGGTCAGCTTTTTTTTTAATTTTTTAATTTTTATGCCTTTATTCAAGGTGTAACGTGCAGTTTCACAATATATGCTGACTAAATATGCTGTTCTTGCCATATATTGTTAACTACACTTTTTATTTTTTTTTATTTTTTTACAGTTTTCAAAAATGAGAATGCAGTAAACTGCACATATAAGGATGAAAATGACTGTTTGGAGAGTTTTCAGTATTATGAAGATGAAAATGGGAAATCCATCCTGTATGTGATAAAAGAGCCAGGTGAGACTTGGTGTGTGTGTGTGTGTGTGTGTGTTTGTGTGCGTGCGTGCGAGAGAGAGACCCTGAATTATGTGAGCATGTAATAATGCCTGGAACAAAGTGAAACCTGCCAGCAAACAGAGTCACTTGCTGTGCAACGGGATCTGTCCCATTGTCTCTAACAGTAATGTCTCATCACCACCACTCACATTTCCATTCTGTTTCCTGTTTTCTTGTTTCTTACCTTCCCCTATTGGTCTTTGCCTTTTCTTTTATTTTGGTTTCACCCACCTCAGATTGTCCTAAGGGTCCTGAATTACTGGTGGTCCTTATGTCCGGGGCTGGAGCCATTTTGTTTTTAGGCCTAGCCGCTCTTCTTATCTGGAAGCTGTTGGTTACCATCCACGACCGAAAAGAGTACGCCAAGTTTGAGGACGAGAGGGCTAAAGCCAAGTGGGATACGGTGAGATGAAGCACAGGGAGACAATGATGCCATTGATGGATTCAATCTGAAATGTAGCTGTTATATCTTTACCCACAGTCTTGTGTATCAGTATCTAATTCATATTCATATCATTCATTTCTTGCAGGCTAACAATCCCTTGTACAAAGGAGCCACCTCTACTTTCACTAATGTTACATACAGAGGGAACTGAGCACAGCAACTCAATTGAAATAAATACAATTTAAATAAAAACTCAGGGGTTTATACAACAGAGATGCATTGAACTACAACAAGAATGTACCGGAGGAAGAACCTTTGTTTGTTGTGATGTCATGTGACCTGCTACTACAGTATTAATTAAATAATATTGTTATCAAAAAATATGTGTCCATTTTACAAAATGTAAAGAAACATGTTTTAGTATGCAGTATAAATTCTTTTACACTTAGGGCATTTTAGCAGACACTTTTATCCAAAGCAACTTACAATTGGTACATTTGTACAGTAGTTTGTCAGAGCAGGGATGCAAACCTGTGACCTCGTGGTCGACAGTCCGATGCCTTAACCACTGGACTAACCCCCATCCCAAATAAAAAGATGTCTCACTTATAGGCTATGTTCTTAACCTGGGTAGACATTGTATGAGCTTTTTGTATCATAATTGTGCCTTTTAGAATATATTCACTAAACTGCACTATATTGTGAATCTGTGCATTCAATGTCAGTGTAATACTTTTGCAGAGCCAAGTGGAATTACTGTTGTGAAAATAAGGATATATCCTGGCACATTTTATTATTGCAATAACAAATGTCATGATTAGAGTAAACTTTTCTCTTCTGATGATTTGTTAAAAGCTATATAGGATAACTTGCCAGCATTCCATCAGCTTGCTGGTCACAATGTTTAATTCCCATACAAACAACAGCTCCTGTTGCTCCCTGTGTCAACTCCTTCCATCTATCAAATGGGCCTTTGCAACTCTCCACTGTTACTACCTTCAAGGGTTCAAAGGGTGAAATATGACGACTATTTTATGCAGTAAACCAACACATACAATCGGTTTAGCCAGCTCCTCTGTTGTTTCTGGTTCCTTTTGGCTAGGTGGGCTTCACTCTAAATCGTTGGTCAATAATGGATAATCATTTCAAGAATGGATAATCTTATGTAGCTTTAGATGCCACAGGTTTTTGTTTTGGTTTCTGTGTTGTTGTTTTTTTGTTTTAAAAGGTGCCACTGATGTTTGATGTTTTGTTTATTTTTACATTGAAACCTAGATGTTGTTTGATATCAAACCAATAAATAGCGAGTTTAGGAGTGTTCTGTTTACTCTTACTATTATGTTGTATGCACAGTCTGTACTGCAGTCTACTGAAAAGACAAACACTTAGAAAATGCCAAACCCTATCCTAACATAACCCTAGGTTATTATTCATGGGTATCTTTGAGGAAAATACCATTTATGTTCTATACATTATTGTTGTGTTTTTCCATACAAATGACTGGAACCTTAAAAATTAACCAGTGCTTGAAATATTGGGCAGACAGGCTTCAGCCCAACTTTAATGGTCTTAGTTTAGGTTTTGTCAAAACATATTCAAAGCATGCCAATTACATTTGTTTAATAAATTTTCTGTCCAAATAAAGTGATTTGTTAATTCAAGTGCATCCTTCAACTCCATTTTCTTTATTTACATTTTGTTCACATTCATTAATAGAAAACAAAATAGCATGAATATAAATTGTATGTTATCTAACATTAGTGATAAAATATAAAAGCTAGAAGGAGCCTTGAATGCATTTGGTTTGGTTAAAAGTGGCAAATCCACCAAATTGCTGTCAACATGAGTTTTCGTTCATGTGTTTATAGACTTTAGATGTTGTAATATGCCGCCCCCTAGTGTTATATACATGAATTACGCCAAAAACGTATCTAATCTAATTCTTACACCTAAATTATTTATGAATAGATACTCTCAAGGAAAAATAAACACGCGTATTTGACGTTGAATTATCGGTCTGATTGTTTTGTTCTCGAAGCATTGCAGTACAGTTCCACATGTTGTACGTGTATTTCTATGCCCAGCTTCTATCGGGTATGAAGAGCGTTCCTTCCGGCACGTCAATCCAACATGGCGGCGCCCCATGCTGTTGATGTCATTGACAAAGATGGCATGGAAGCCGGGCAAATGCTGACAGAATCTTTAAATGTGAAACGACCTCAGTTTGGCACACGTTTCCTGACAGATCCTCGTCAAGTCTTCCAACACAACGCATGGTTCGTAAGAAAAAAAAAAAAAAAACGCACCACGGAATGCTTCATTTGTTGCTATGACGCAAACACTCCCAAAACGAAATTGTTGATTCATTTGGCCAGTTTGTATATGCTTACTAACGTATAGATAAAAATAAATCATAAAGGGTTAAACAACAAATGTCCATCTACAATGCGTATTTAGGGAGGGCCATGTTTGATGACCGTGATGAATTGTTCATGCTATTCGCGTTTCTATTCCAATACCATTACACAGGGACAATGTGGAGTGGACAGAGGAACAAGAGGCTACTGCTAAGAAAAAGGTCATAGAAAACAGCGAGCCACTCCCCACAGAGAAACAAGGTTGTATTTTATTTATACAACTAGTTAATGAATGATTTACTCCTCATAACCTTGAAGTAGAATATGGATCAACATCAAAACTGCATGAAACGTTAACTTCTCTAACGACCCGACCCTGAGCTGAAAAATCCCAGCCTCTCCATCAATATGGTCAATGAGACAGAAACTATAACTGAACTTTCTATCTTTGAACAATAATGTATTTGACAAACACTTAAGCAGACTCTGTGCCAATCAACATTATTCTACTTCTTTTTTTCTTTTTCTTTTTGCGACCCACTGACATTTTGATTGGAAGTCAGAGAGTAGACTTTACAGGGCAGAAGCTTTGAGACAATTTGATATAAATAACCATCATACTTAATTGTATTAGAAAAGGCAGAGAGTCTAGGGTGTTTTGTTTGTTCAACATAAATGGTTGGGATTCAGACTTTTTCTTTTGGAATGCTGAGCTTTGAGGTGGAAGTAATTGATAAATCGGTTATCTTATTTTTCAAAGCACTTGTTCCAATTTATTGTATTCAGTGAAAATGCCACTCACTCACACCAACAATAATTAACCTTTTTGCAGAAGAATTTGATTGCCGGGCAAATGAATTCTGGAATGACTTTTACACGAGCCACGAAAATCGCTTTTTTAAAGACCGTCATTGGCTCTTCACCGAGTTTCCAGAGCTGGCCCCACAGAGTTGCCTAAACCATGAACCATGTTTTGAGGCGCCCAAAGCAGAGGACACTCGGAAAGATAATCTGGACCAGGAACACAAGATGGAAGGGACCTCTGTTCTTAATATGGCTGATGAATTCCCTGGTTCCGCTGCCACATACCGAATACTAGAGGTACAACTGGTTGATGTGAAAAGTTCTCATGAGCACCAAATAACAAAAAAAAAAGGATAAACGGAAGTATATGTCATACATAGTTTACTAATGATACGTTTCCATTGACTCAAAAAAAGCCAAACAATTACATTTGATGTTCATCTGACAGGTGGGCTGTGGTGTGGGAAACACTGTTTTTCCTATTCTGAAGACCAATAAGTGAGTAATGTCAAAAAACTATATATTAAAAAAAAAAATAATAAAAAAAATATTGAAATGCATGAATTAATACTTCTACATCTCTTTTTTTGCAGTGACCCAGGACTCTTTGTTTACTGTTGTGATTTTTCCAGTACAGCGGTAGAGCTAGTCATGGTAAGCCAAGGGAAGACGGAGAGCTAATGTGGCTAAAGAAATGCTGTATCTATTACCAACCGTGTTGATGAACATAATAATTATTGCTTGCCTTGTTCCCAAGACTAATCCAGAATATGATCCTGAGCGATGCTTTGCCTTTGTTCACGATCTGAGTGATGTGGAAGCCAATGTCCCCATCCCTGATGGAAGCCTTGATGTTTTGGTGCTAATCTTTGTGCTTTCAGCCTTGCACCCCGGCAAGTAGGACATCCTTTCCCCTCTCCATCTCCCTTGCTGTTTTCAATAAGGGGGCACACTATAAAAAAAAAAAGCTGTACGCCATTTTCTTCTCAGAATGCAGGCGTCTATCAGCAGATTGGCTCGGCTGCTCAAACCAGGAGGTGTGATGTTGCTCAGGGACTATGGTCGCTATGACATGGCTCAGCTACGTTTCAAAAAAGGTTTGACTGGCAGCGTCCTGTTTCAGTGTTGTTTAAACAAAATGGCCCACGCGTGAATGGCAGTTATACTAGGTTTGAAACTGAAGTTGGTGATGGATGTTGAATAATATTGATAAGATATTCCTCTTGGTCATTCTAGGGCGATGTCTGTCTGAAAACTTCTATGTTAGGGGTGATGGGACACGGGTCTATTTCTTTACACAAGGTAGTGTTAAAATTACACATTTTATATCAATATTGAAAGGCCATTTTTGTGTATCCTGTGTATAACAAATAATTCCTCTCTAGATGAACTTGATAAGATGTTCACTGCAGCAGGGTTGGAGAAGGTTCAGAATCTTGTGGACCGAAGGCTGCAGGTGAATAGAGGCAAACAGCTGACCATGTACAGGGTGTGGATCCAATGCAAGTACCGTAAGGCGCCTAGCCAACTGGCTGACACACAAGGTTGAGTCAGTGCGAGAAGTCAGACAAAATGTCCCTCAAAAACAACGGAGAACTCTGCAGATAAGCACTTTTGGGCTTGACATAAAGGAGTTGGAATTGTTCCAAGATGAAGAAAAAACAAAAAGGCAATATATGCAATTATATTGAACAAGTTTGTCCAGTATTATTCCTTGCTTTGCATTCTTAAATTCAATCTCCTACTCAAAGGTGACAATGTGATCAGCAAATAAGGCACTGCTAATAAATGTATCAAATCATTCATTTGATAGTGGAACATTTTTTTATTTATCTAAAGGTTATTTGTAATGATTGATATTTGAAATAAAACTTGTTTATCGTTTAAAGGAACTGAACCAATTAGAGCAATTAATTGGGTTTGCATGATTATAACCTGTATTAAGAAATATAGGTTAAATATTTGTTTGCAATATATATATATATATATATATATTTTTTTTTTTTTTGTCTCAAAAGTGTTAAACATTTTTCTTTTCTCGAATATATGATTTTATTTGTATAGTCATCATACTTACCTCTTTTTAAGTGGTAGCCTACATTTCTGGGTAGGTGGGCGCTGTTTGGTTTTCAGGAATGGGCAATAGTCTAAACAAGAGATTTGGGGGGCAGGCGTGGACAGAATGGAGGTGAGGAGGCAAATACTTGAACAATCTCACGAGAAAATATGAGATTTAGTGATTATTGTTTACATTGCAAAAACATGAGAACCGAACCGAATCGATCCGGATTTCACTGAAATGATTGCAACATCAGAACGTCCATAACATTTTTTTTTTGCCTAGATCGAGAAACGCGCCAGGTATTGAACTTTGTTTTGACCGACCTTAAATTCGGGGCTAAATTCATCTCGCTCAAGTGAGTGGCTTGAAGAAATTATTTACACCGGATAAAAAAAAAAACATCGTCCGACAAGAGGGTGGCCATTGTTTGGTACACGATACCCGTTATAGGGATGTTGTGGTTTCCGAAGAAAGGAATGTGATTGTGTCGGGATCCCCGCGTACGGAGAGCAGAAAGGCGGGTTTGGGATACCCCCAGGTTTTCGAGGCCTTGAAGGGAAACCTCCGTCGTGTACCGTGAACCACAGCGCGCACCCCGGTCTTGATTGTTAACCACCAGTACGCGAGGGACGTGGATTTGGATGCGGCCTGGCTTGGGAGTGTCTGCTTAGCACCCGGGAAGACAACGGGACTATTTGTGGACAGTAATTGGCTATCCGGAGGAACACAGACAATATTTATTACAGTAAGTGTCTTGCTGGGCTATCTGTTCAAAAGCGAATGTTGGTCATAAGTGTCGTGGCACAACGCATATTGAATGACAACACTGAGTCTAGAATATGCCTCTATTTGACAATCTAGCGTTAGCAATATAGCAAATTGACGCTAGGTAGCTTTATAATGTGCCAAAATTAAACATCGGTTTACAATATATGTATTTCACTGTATTAATAGGCGAGTAAATATTATCAACCAAAATAAACGTTTGTCCTAATAACAGGTTTGCACTATGTTTGGCATCACTGGGTTAGCTTTCAAAACTACAATGATAGCTTTTAGCAAACGTTGCTGGATGCTAATTTCAGTGGCTAGGTAATCTAAATGTACGATAATTTGCTCATGACTCAAATTGAACAGCTCTTTTTGCTGGTTATTGATGCTGGATCATCAAACCCAACACCGTGTTCTACAGTGGTGATGAGTAACAATGTCATAATAAAAAACAAGTTCTGGTTTACATATTGTGTATTAGAGATGTTGTCTGTGTAATTTCACCCTACTTAAGAGGCCATAATGTGGGTCTTCTGTTTGGTTTAGCAGTTCCACCATTATTGGCATTTTACTCCACTATACTACAACATAACTAAATAGCATTCTGTAATCACAATATACTGTAGTTCTAAATCCAAGTCAGTTCACATCTTTATAACAAGTAGGAACTGTACTGTATTGGGATTAACGTTCGTTGATTGTGCTTTTCTTTTGTACTGCCGAGTTATCCATAACTTATTTACGATTGAAAGGGTGTCCTCAATGAAAATATATATTTGCCCTATAGTTGAGTCACAGCAGTAATCACTCCATGAGGCCATGACTCACCACAGCCAGTACTTCTAAAGAAGTGATCGGTCACACCCATGTAAATATGACAGACCTGATACCCTCTTCCATAACCTGTAACATCCATATTTTGTCATTTCAGCCATGATGGAAGAACTGCATAGCCTGGACCCCCGGCGTCAAGAGCTATTGGAGGCTCGCTTCACTGGCGTTGGCGTAGCTAAGGTTTGTGTTAAATGTGTGGGGTAGAGCAAGGTAGCTGACTCCTTTTGCAGTCAAACATTTCCTTTGTGTCTACGCTTCTCTCTTTGTCTCTCTTGGTGGCTGTGTAATTTCACAGTTTGGCTCCAGTCACTTTTTTTTTCTTTCGGTCTCTGGAGAAGGTTCAGTCATGTCTGTGTTTTTTGGCTGGTGTGGTATGGAATCTCCGTGGCTCACGATACAGTGGCTGTATATGGGACCAAGTATGGCTGCCAAAAAAGGCCACAGACAAGACAGGAGGGGAAGGAGAGGGGGGTGGGGGGGCGTTGTATAGCAATGGTTGTTGACCAGGTGTGAGTGGAGCCAACATTTGAAGAAGATGAAGCTGCCTTGTGTAGGAAGTGATCTTGGAGCAGAGAGGAAGCAGGCATTGGTGCCAGGAGTGGGCTCTTTGCCAGCCATAGGCAGAGCTGATCCCGGACCATGGCATGGCTGCTGCCGCAGAGAAAATGGCGGTTCCCACTAAGGCATCAATTGCCCGACCTCTCCCTTTGATTCCGTTTGTGTTGAGGGATGGAGACGTATCTGTTTTGGTACTCTAGGGTTGTCAAACTTTTTGGGGCCAGTAAACTTTTCCAAGGATTCCCTCATAATCGTAACGCTCACTACCACATTTGTACTCTTAGATGCCATTGGAACTATTTGTATTCTAAAACAACCTAAATACTTCAGACCTGTTTCATAGTGATAAACAAACACATTTCAATTTGAATCACGTTAATGCCACTTATATCCTTTTAAACAGAGGGTCATTTTATTCAAACTGCATTTGGACTCAACTTGACAGCATTTATACGTTTCAAGTAATTGATCTTAAAGTAGCAAAACTGGCATATTAATAAACACAGACATTTAAAAAGACCAGTCTAAAGCTGACCTTCAGTAAGTTATCATAACATTGTTACAGAACACACCATGTTTTATTGCATAGCTTGGCGCAAATGTAGATATATGCACTTTTTAATGATACAGTACAATTTTCTAATTTATAGAAAATTATTTTGCGGACCCCCTGACTATGGGTCATGGACCCGACTTTGAGAATGTCTGCTCTATGACCCCCATAATGCTATAGTGAAGAGGGAGCCATTTTTTTACTTGACCTTGAATAACCCTATCGAATTACTTTTTGTCGTCAGTAAGTTGGCGTAGAAGTCGTAACTTTAGTGAAGTATGGATTGATGTCCTGTAAGAAGAGACTACACAACAAAAGTAGCGTTAAATAGAAGTTCTACTTTTTATTTATATAAAATTTATATGCATTTTATTTTTTATTGCAATGTCAATTTCTTCTGAACCAAAATTGTCATAAAGATGCTAGATTTTCATTCAGTAAAAATCAAGGTGTCTCTTGGAATATAGCACAACATCTGTCGTCCTACTTTCCGAGAGACCAAAGAATAGAACGGTGAGGCCGTAACAACGGCAAGAACAGAGAATGATTGGCTTTATGTTAAAGTGAAATGCAGATGGAGGAATATATCCCTGCCAGCCGGCCCGGTGTTCAACCATTTTAGGAAGGTTCCACGAGGGAGCTAGTAGTGTGCCACGAATGACCAAGTATCTCGCTCTGATTGGACAGTGCCTGCTGAATTCTGATGGGATGACTGACATGCATCACCGTGGGAACTGCCATTGGGACGGATAGGCCTGAAAGCAATGCCGGAATATTAGTTCGTGTTCTGTGCTGACACTTGTTTTATTTCCCCCACCCCTTTTTCCTCTGCGTTTCCCTACAGATGCCTGCTAACCTCATACAACCCCTTTACCGCCTTGTATTATTATTTATTTTATTTTATTTTAACAGGGTTCAGGCCAAAATGAGTCATCAAACCAGAGTCTGTGCAGTGTGGGCTCCCTCAGTGATAAAGAACTGGAGGTGAGTATCCACCTGGCAACGCGACCTGTGTTGTTACATGGGATATGTAGTCCTTCATCGATATCACCTCATTGCGTTTGCGTTTCTGAATCATCTTGTGTTTGCTATTTCGACAGACTCCGGAGAAGAAGGTAAACGATCAGAGAGCTAGGAAGCGGAAAGCAGACCCTTTCGAAGGCACCCAGGGTGGCAAAGCAGCCGCACGGGGACATAAAATTAGCGACTATTTTGAGGTGAGTTGCAGCGTGTCATGATCAATAGCCTTCGCTTTTTTCCAGGGCTTGGATTTCCAGCTCCGTCGACATCTTCCAAGGCACATGCTCGCATAACTATCACCCTTTCAATTTTTAAGCAGAAATTCCTCATTTACTAATCAGCATTTTTTTGGCCTTTTCTACTGACTTACTCACGCTCTGTCCTGTGTCTTGTCTTCCTGTAAGTTTGCGGGAGGTAGTGGGCCTGGTACCAGTCCTGCCAGGGGGGTTCCACCAGTGGTCCGCTCTTCCCCACAGCATTCCCTCTCCAACCCACCTGTCACGGTGAGCATGCGAGCTTTCCTCTCTATTTTTCTTACTGCCTTACTGCAGCTCCTTTTGTTACTCCGCCTTTGAGATCTGTATCTGGGAGGGAGGCGGGGGGTGTTACTGAAAGGCCTGTACCATTCAAAATAATGGAACAGGTGAATATTTTGTATAAGCCAATATGTAAAGTATAAGACACCTACATTGCTAAAATAAATCACTTTTTCGGTAAGATTGCACTTGGTCTGTGCTCAGACTTGACTTTGTCTTTGATGTCCACGTACTCTCCCCATAAACAGTCTCCCCTCCCCCATTATTAAAAAATAAAATAAAATAAAAATAAAACATTTTGCACTTGAATGTTATGCCTTGGCACTTGTATGCCCTAGTACTTATAACAGAAATTAGGATAGTGTTGCAATGCACTCTAGTGTGTGTGTGTATATATATATATATATATATATATATATATATATATATATATATGTGTAAAGGCTACCTTACATCGACAAATGCTCAGCAGCTTGTCTCGTTTGAGACTAGCTCTATTGAATTCTTGCTATGCCAAACAGAGAGATATTGTTGTTGCTCATTTCTGTACTTCTGTAAGTCGCTTTGGACAAAAGTGTCTGCTAAATGCCCTAAATGTAAATGTAAAATGATGTGGCGTAATGCACACGTGCTGTTTGGTTTTCAAACCGGACCGTTGATTGTTTTCTGTCTTTAAGGTGCAGCAGGGGAGTCCCTCTTCTATAGGT
>OMPB01059065.1:0-10276 GCA_900312615.1 Stylephorus chordatus | reverse complement strand
TTAATTTAATCTGGGCCCAAATCAGCTTAACAACTGCTTTGCAGTGGGTTTCCTGTCCCTCAGAGAGAGAGAGAGAGAGAGAGAGAGAGAGAGAGAGAGAGAGAGAGAGAGAGAGAGAGAGAGAGAGCAAGGAAGAGTGAGCACTAAAGTACTAAATGAGAGGGGGATTGTGTTTGATTCTGTGTCCGTATAAAGTGGGCTCTGTGGGACTGACAGAGGTTCTCTGATCCACTGAATGTGATCAATACAGCCCTGGGTTCCCTCATTACTGCAACAAACCTTATTGTATATATACCCCTACAATGGACCTAGGGGACCAGCAACCACGTTTAGCTGGGTGAGGGGTGGGGATGTATGCATTATATGGCTTATTCACCACCACCAGTGTCCAAAAGCTCATACAGTATGCTCTTTTAAGGCAAAAAATAACAAAACAAAAACAAACATTAATCATAGAAAGTTTGACTTGGTGTACAGCAGAATACATCTTAACAGTTATAGTTTTATTTGGAATACATTTTCCTTGGCCGCCTCATATTGTCTACGTGAATGTTTGCGACGGTTCCTGAACGTTTAATGCATGAGCTGTTACGGTTGAAAGGACTTTCTTATTCAGGTGTCTATTTGTGTGGCAGTTTGTGTTGTGGTGAGCATGCATTCTCTATATTCCTGTACTGTATGAGTGCTGCGCACTAGTCTGCATACGTGCATGCGTGCATATTTGCGTGTGTGCGTGCACACACAAACGCCCCATAGAACCAGCAGTTCCTTTGGAATGCTAATGATAGATTAGCCTCAAGGGTTTTCTCCATCCTCTTCGCTTCTCCTCCGGGAATCTCAGCACATCATGGGACGCCATTCCCTCCTTTCAAACACCTCAACACACATTCCTTTCCACTCTCACCCTTGGACCCTCTGTCTTCAGACTGGGAATAAAAGCACCAAACAATCTCAGAAAAGAGGCCTAGTTCAATATAACCCCCTCCATTCTCTACGTCCTTTTGTTTTAGGTTTCTCTACAGAATTTTCCATATGAAAACCCTCAAAGATCCTTCTTTCCCTCCTTCTCGCTCTTGTGTTTTGGGGGTGATCTCACCAACTGGCAACCCAAAGTAGCTGTGGGAAATATCCGTCAAAAAAAAAGGACTCATTGAGGGCATCAGAAGCACCTTGCTTTACTAAAAACACTGCACTGTATTTCAGCCACCATAGCTACGCTCCATACTGTCCCAGGAACGTAGGTCAAATTTAGCTGCAAAGAGAAAAACGACTAGCTTCCGAGACGAGACTGTTTATGTTATGGGATCACGTTTCCCATTTCTTCTCTCACTATAAAGGTGTAACAGGAGGTCTGACAGGAGAGCTTTTAAATTGCAAAGGCCCACATATACACATTTTTTGCTCTCTGCACATTTTTATTATCGCTTCAGTTTAGCTTGAAATATGCTCCCTGCCAGATTTAGTGGCAGTATACACAAACAGCCCTGCGAATACAAATGTAATAGTGGAATGTCTATCTCTATGCATGAATTTTTAACAGCACCTTCCTGTTCAGCTAAGAATATGATTCATATCTCGTGGTGCGCCGGTACAACAGGCACCCTGTTGAAATATCTTCATACTGGTCTGCCTACTTTTGATGAAAATACATTATTAATTATAACAGGGGATTGATTATGCCATTCAATCTTCCACCTTTTCCCCCTTAATTTAAATTGTGTCTGTAGTTGCTGTGGCTCTTGTTGATATAATTTTACTTTGGCTATCAGAAAATTAAGTTATAGGATTTAATTAATTAAATCCACATCGGGGCACCACCTGCGGAATCAGCAGGAACGTATATATCAATATATATACATCATTATATCATCATATAACTTATAACATATAACCAAAACTGATTTAGTCTCATTAAACGTGAATTATTTTGATGGCAGAGGCTGGAAATCATCAAAACATTCAAGCAAACAACTTCTTAATATAATAAATGATGTTTATTCAATAATAAGAAAGTTGTAAAATCGCCTACATTTACATTAACCTCTACATCATTGGTCCTCTATACGCCCTCTCTTGCAGATCAATGGGACTGTGACAGAGAACCTCTCCCTAAACGATGCCGGGAGGTTGATAGAGAAGTCTAGGGGGAGACTGCAGCTAGTGGTCCAGCGTGACTGCCAGCAGATCCTTGTTCGCATCCCCCCACTTGTTGATTCAGACTCTGAAAATGACGGTGAGTTGCCGGCCTCAGTTAAGTATACAGCACATTTGCCCGTTTTAAAATGCTATTTACACATTTTGTAGATGTTAGCATGTGTTGGGTTTTAATGTTCCATTGACATAAGGTCAAGAAAACATCAGAAAATAGTCTGTTGAAACTGCACTTAACTTGTCACAATGGCATTATTTCAACCAGTGCTCAAAACTGCCCATACGGTTGCTAATTTTAACCATACATACAACAATGAATGACCATCAGCAGCCTTGTTTTGGCTTCTCACAACTGCCCAGTTATTGTATAATATATATTTCTTCAATATGATCATCACAATGATGTGAAGAGATTTGTGTGATTGCTGAAAAGGGCCATGCTTGTTTCTCTCTTCCAGATAATGTGTCTTTTAGATGAAGAACCAGCCCAAGACACAAGTGTAAACATGGTTGCCTTTAAAATAAACTTTCAAAGCACCAAGCTACTTAAAGCAAATATATTTAAGCCATTACAATTTGCACTTGTCTTTCACTTGCTCATTCTAAAGTATTTAATGACTGCGTGATTTATTAAATATCTAATGCCAGGGGTGCAAGGATGCTTTGGATATAACAAAATTAATCAAAACAATTTGAACTTGTTTCTTTTCTAGAATATTTTCAGATGTCTTAAATGTGTGCCTATATTGCAAAACTAAAATTGAATACAATTTATTGTGAAAACAGAATATTGCATAACTAAGGCTCATAAATTGGTTAAGATGCTGTTAGGGATGTGCTGAAATTATATTTATTATAAGTTATTGAGGATAATATTGAATTCAGTGACCAAAACCAAATCTGATTATCACCTCCTACAATAACTCTGAATCCAGCATCAATCATTCTCCCACCTAACCATCAAGCAAATTCAAATACTCTGAATATTTTAATTCTACAGTTAGATTAAAAGAATGATATCAACACGTTTAACATTTATAAATTACAGGGCCGCGTTTACCCATCTTGAGGCCCTGGGCTACGCAACTCAGAGCCCCCCCCCCACCCACAAGTTTACAATTTATTTCAAGGTTCACTTTTGGGCAATTTTAAACAATTCCTGTGAGTCTGTGGAACACATCTGTAAGGTTTTTTTTTCCAATAAAATTCATTGTTTTGTATTTTTAATCAAGTACTTTGGTGCACCTCTTTCTGCCCTTCCAATGTACAAGCCGTTTTTGGCTGGGCTCCGCCCATACTCACGCTAGTTAGTAGTAGGACTCACTATGTAAGATTACCACATATAATTCACTAAGACACCTTCGTCATGGCATACTGATAACAACGATATGTTACACTCTGATTTGTAGTATAATTAACAAGAGATATAAACATTTTCATTTAAACGTCATTCATTCACATTATGTTCAGGTAAGGTGTAGTTCTATAATATGACACAGGAGGGCACTGTGGCTCTGGTTGATTTCTGGCTGGTTTGATCTGAAGAGGTTACCACAAGGTCAGGTGGGTGAATATTAGGGACATAAAAATGCACTCAACTAAGACCTGTAGGAGTCTAAGGATTACAAGAGAAAATAGACAGACCTGTACTAATAGTATAAACAGTAGCATAAACAAAATGCACTCAATTCAGACCTTGTCGATCCTAGGAATTACCAGGAAATCTGCAGGCCAGCATTTCACTGACTAGAGAGACACAAAGAGAGCCTGTAAACACACATAAAACTACTAGACACTAGATACTAAATAACAGTATTTAAATCCCTATTGTTGGGCAGTAACAATTGTAGAATAATATTCACACATCTGATAATAATAATAGCTGTTCTCACAATGCTTATTGAATTTTTCGATGTACTACTGATATAGCTTTATCCTAAAACATATTAACATATTCTCAGTCCAGGTGATGACTGGACATTTTATTTTTAATGTTTTATTTTTTTTAGTTAAAGTTAAGTTATAAGTGGTCACAGTTCTGTTTTCCTTTAGCCATTGCTTGAGATGGGTCTTAAAAGGGGGATATGTGGGACACTCCCTTATTGCATGTGGGAGACTATTCTAGTACTTGCCACCCTTTACTGACAACACAGTTTGCCCAAAAGTGGTGCGCCTATAGGGCACGTCACAATCTCCTCTAGTGGTGGCTATCAGCCCTCTGTTTGATAAAAGCATTTAACGGAGGTGGTGCAAGCCCATGCAAAGACTTATAAAACAAGCATGTTTAAAATGATTAAAAATTCTCAAAGCTCAACAGGTTATACCTTTCCAAGATCTTACAATGATGAAATGGAAAGTGTTTTTTTTTTTTTAACCCTGTAACGCCTGACCCATGAAATAATGGACAGAAAATTCAAATTTTTTGAATCTGAAGTCTTTATTTGGCCCTTTAACAAAATGTAAAAAAAAATTTTTTTTTAATTATTTGCATGCATGTTTTTTTGTTTGTATCATCTTTGATACATCGGGCATTAGGCCTACATGCAATTCAAGAACAATAACAATAAATTTTCTTCTGGCCATCTGTAACATCTGCATCTTTTTCAATCTCTTTTTCTTTTATTTTGCCAAGTGGTAAGCCAGAAAACACTTCCTGTCCTTGTTTAGGCAGAGGTGGACATTGCATTTTGCAATGTCCACATTGCAGAACACATGGGAAAAGTGAGGAGTTTCTTTGCCGTGCTTGCACCTTTGTCGTTCCCAGGTTGGTAAGTGGTCGACCCCATGTCTCCTCACATCTGGAGGCACACTGCACGATGGCCTCTTCCGTGGTGGTGTTGGTGTTTGTGGTTATGAGGAGTGTGGTGGAGAGGATAGTGGTGAAGATGACAGCGGTCTGCCGATCCTGCCTTTCCCTTTTCCTGCACTTATCAGGCAAGAGCCAACTGAGGCCTGAAACCTTCTCAGGGGCATGGTGTTTTTCTCTAGCTCCAGTGCCTTCATGTCTCTTCGGTACAGGGTCCAAGCATTGATATCGACATTGAGTGCCTGTGTGACACTATGCCACCAAATATACAAGTACCATCTTCTGGTTTTGAAGCTGTATTTGTACAGGGCAGAGAGCATATCAAGAAGATCAACACCTCCCATGAATTTGTTGTAGGTTTCCACAATGGCTGGTCTGGGAGCCATGACATATGTCTTGGTCTTCCAATCCCAGCGTTTCACCTGGCCTTGGGGAGTGATGCAAACAAAAGAGGACACCAGGTTGACGGCTTTGTTGTCACACCACCATACAATTATCGTGTCATTTTGGTTGACTCTATAATCCATGGACCCTCTTCCCTGTTTCTTCAGGTCTTTTCCTCCATCATCTGGCAGTCGCATACCGCGTTCATCCTGACGGTGCCAAGGTAGTATATCCCTCTCTCCCGCAGGAGTTCCAACAGTGGGACTGATGTAAAGTAGTTGTCCGCGAACACCTTATGGTTCTTCCCTGCAGGAAGGGTTGATGTCAATTTGAGAACAACATCTCCACTAACACCAACATCAGACCTTTCCTTTTCTGGATCTGCTGGCTCTTGACATCAAAGTCATACAGGAAACCACTTTGTCCTGCACGCCACCACATCTTGAACCCCCATTTGTGAGGTTTTGCTGGCATGTAAACTTTCAGCTGAGATTTTCCCTTGAATGGGACCATAATTTCATCAACTGCATGATGTTCTTCAGGAGGTACACGAAGGCATTGTTCTCGTAGCTTTTTGAGCCATGGCCTGAGTTTCCAGATTTTATCCTTCTTTGCATCTTCAGAAACATTGAGGTTGTCTTGAAAGTGAATTAGTGTCAACTATTTCTCAAATCGATCTCGAGACATCACATCAGCAACTTTGGGGTACTTTGTGTCCACTTCCCAATAGGCTCGTACATTGGGCATCTGTACCCATGAACATGTACATGCCCAGAACCTGCTCAATTTCTTTGACAGTTGTGTTTACTGACTTTCCTTGTTTCTGTACACTGAACAGGTTTGTTTGGTCTGCAACTAGCTGTAACATTTCGACAGTAATAAACTGTTGGAAATACATGTACCTGTATGGTCTAAACTCAGACCTTTCTTCAATGCTTCATCAGCACTCTCATCAAATACAACGTCTGGAGGTACAAATTCTGCCTTTCTCCACCTGTACTCCTTCCTTGTCACTTTTGTCCTTGCAGATTTCTTTGTTCATTTGGCCTGTGTCGCTGTTGGACCCTCTTCTTCTGTGCTCGTCTGGTCAACACTTTCAATAAATTCAGCAGCTGTATGTGTCTTTCTCCTCTTCTCTTGACTTTGCCTCTTCCACACTGCTTTGTTGCCTGTTTCGCTGTTGGACCCTCTTCTTCCTCTTCAATACTTTTATCTTCCTCATTAGAGCTATTAGAGCTTTCTCCATCATGCTCTGCATTGGGGGTCCAATCCCTATCTTCCACATCATTATCTGCCTCCTTCAACAACTCTATGTCACTCAAATTTCCATCAAGGAACCTCAGGAAATCTTGGGTAAGCCTACTGTAACTTTTAGCCATCTAAAATACAGTAATATAGGTTTATCATGATGATCTGCATTTATAAAGCACTTTTCTACTCTATGAGTACTCAAAGCTCTTTACAGTTCATGCCAACATTCACCCATTCACGCACTGATGGCCAAGGCTACCATGCAAGGCGCCATCTGCTCATCGGGAGCATTTCAGGGTTCAGTATCTTGCCCAAGGACACTTTGACATGCAGACAGGAGGAGCCGGGGATCAAACCACCAACCTTCCGATAAGTGGAAGACCCGCTCTACCCCCTGAGCCACAGCCACCCCTATCCTTATCAATTTTGAGTCCAAACATTTGTTCTAAACATCACATTTCAATCTGTAATTTGTGTAATTGATTCATCAAAACATTGTATTATGCACTATGGTAGCTATAATGCATATTGCACAAAGACAAAAAGTACAATGACATTTGAGGATTTACCACTAAATTCCCCTTTGTACCCGCTGTATCAAATTTGCTAGAAACATATTCTGCACATTTTTACTATAAACTAAATTGCAAAAAATTAAGTAATTATAAGTTGCTTCAACAGAGTAAGTGCTCATTTTGAAATATTAGTAAATATGTAAAATAAAATCTCACGTAAAGTCTTCAAAAAAGCAATAATCTTCTCCTTGACACAACTAGCTGGGGGCTAATTGGATTCAGCCATTTTGGATTTTACCATGTTATACATCAATTATTGTAGTGCAAAAGGTAGGCACCAGAGGGCAGAAGACAAGTATAAGATTGTATACAACAGGGTTTTGAGCAAAGTTTTTACCATGTGGTGATGCAATAGGCGCCTCAGAAATGTATGTATCAAATATGATACCCGCTACTTTTATGGCTTTCTTGAAAAGTGATTGGTTTGAGTGTACTTACACCTGTAAGTGACCAGTTAGTAAAACAATACTCAATGAGTGAGAAAATCATTGAGTGTAAAAACATTCTAGCAGCACTGACTGTCAAAAATAGCCTGATTTACCTGGAATTTTGTAAGTTAAATTTGACTGTATTTCACACCTTTTTCCACATGACGTTTAAAGTTTAGTGTAGAGTCCAAAGTGACCCCACTCATCCACAACACCAAGCTCCTCTCCTCCCAGAAACACACCAGAACATATCACCTCCACTGGTTGTTTCGTGAACATACACTGTTTTTTTTTTGGTGTTCAATAAAAGACATAATTTGGTAAGCCAGTCCTGAACATAGGTCATTGCAGATGTGAGAATTACAGAGGCTTCCTGTCTATTTTTTGCATGTGTAAAAATTGCGTCATCCACATACATCTGGATGTTTGTTTGTTTTTTATATTTTTTTTATTGGAAAATGAAAACATACAAATGGGTAAACAGTACAAATTCTGAATTCCAACGTTGTTTAAAAAAAAAAACTTTTATCCCAATTGTGGTGTGTTCAAACAGCAAACCAGAACAGCACCTTAACCCCCCACCCACCCCAAACTCAAAAAAAAATCACAGAATTTCTCGTTGGCTAATAGCCCTGTATGCTGTATTGAGCCTCCACTGTCTCCTAGTATCAGGAGAGAGCACTAAATCCAATATATGTGGGGCATGATCATAAATGATGATAGCGGAGTATTCCGTAGATTTTATAGCAGGTAGAAGAGCTCTGTCTATAAAAAAATAATCAATACGAGAATAAGCTTGAGAATATGAGAATTTTTTTGCGCCTGGATTGAGAAAACGCCAAGGGTCTATACAACCTAACTGACTTGTGAGTGATAACAGTGTCTTTGACATAGCAGAGGGTGTAAGTGTTTTAGGGCGTGAGCGGTCGAGCTTGGGATCTATCACCAAAGGCCCTTGAGATGTGAAAACACCCTAGATCGCTTCACTGGGCCCCCCAGCCCATGGACATTCCAACTCACCAGTCTAATAGAAGACCCACCAGTTCCTCTCTGGGATACAATCAGATTAACCATTGATAATATCTAAATCAAAAATATATAAAATGTTAATGACAATAGCAGAAATTAAATAAGCATCCCGGTGGCATCCAGAGGTTATAAACATCAGATAACAAACATAAAAAAACATTCTGTGTGTGGCATTAATTAACATATTCCCCAAAAAACAAAAACATACATTTAGATAATGATTTAACTCAAAACGAATCACCAAATCGTTTCCTACATTACCTGCAGCAAGTTCAATGAGAAATAAAAAGTCCAGACCTTCACGAGTTATGTATGTGCTCTTGGTAAAACCGCTCAGCTTGCTCTGGAGATTCAAAGAAGTGATCCATGCCGTTGAGGGTGATGCGCAGGCGGGCAGGGTACATCATGCCAAACCGTATGCCCTTCCGGTAGAGTGAGGACTTCACATTGTTGAAAGCCGCTCTTCTCTTGGCCACAGCAGCGCTGAAGTCCTCATAGAACTTGATGTTGTGACCCTGATAGGCCAAGTCACGATGTTCCTTTGCCCAACGCAGCACTTTCTCCTTATCGATGTACCGATGAAAACGCATGATCACGGGGTGAGATCATTGCCGAGGCTTGGGTCTGAGGCTGCGATGGGCTCGGTCAAGTTCAGGGCCAGCCTCCAATAGCACGTCCCCAGCCACCTCCTTGAATAAAGCTGTCATGTATTGTCTCGAATCCTTGCCTTCAACACCCTCGGTCAGACCAACCACTCTTAGATTCTGACGCTTTGAACGGGAAATCAGGTCCTCCACAGTACAGTAGCTTGAAGTGTAGCATGCTTCTCCGTTAACGAGGTCACTTTGGCCCGCAGCACTACTACTTCTTGCTCCAGGCTCGTAATGTTGTCAGACTGGGTCGATAAGGCTGTCTCCATCTCAGAAATGGTGGAAGTGTGTTTTGCCACAGAGTTTGTAACGGCTTCGAGAGAGGAGTGAATCGGGGCGAGGGCCGCGCTCAGAGGAGCTGTGAGCTCCGCCGCCATGCTTTTCCTGGATTTTTCACGTTTCTAACGTTCACCAGCGTTTCTAACGTAAGATTAGTGGACTCGGCCATGTTGCCAACGTTAGCTTCGTCTCCAGAAAAGTTTCGCCTCCGTTGTGCCCGGCTTCATTTTCTACTCATTCCCAAGCAAGTTTAACATGCCGTCAGTTAATACAACTATTTCACAATAAACTTAAATGATAGACGTAATGAACAAATAAATTTCGAAGTTGTATTGGAGACCAACACCACACGTCTTTCCACTACATCGTTCAACCGGAAGTCATACATCTGGATGTTGATGTTTTGTTGATGTATGTTTTGACATACATCAGGCATATCATTAATGTACAGTGAAAATAAAATCGGTCCAAGAAGAGCCCTGTGGAACCCCTAGAGAGCAACCAAGATACAGTTGAGAGAACGATAATATCCGCACCGCAACGCGGTAATTCCCCGTCAATTCACAGTACTGCTCGCAGCCTCAAGAGGGAGTATAATACTGCGTTACGCGGAAAAAACACTCGAAAAAGCAGGCCTCAATCATGACATTTGTACTTCGACATAACGCTGGCAGAATATTGTAACTTTTGTTTTAATGCCCTATGTTTGTACTTACTGGAATA
>OMPB01058843.1:0-11414 GCA_900312615.1 Stylephorus chordatus | reverse complement strand
CGGGAGGTTCATTCACTGGAAGTGACGGCGGCTGTCTGTCTCCCAGAGGCCCGTTAGGAATTTAAAGCTGCTTTCAAAGAGTTATTTCTTCGGTGTGATACGTAGTCTGTAGTAGTCGTCATCTATGTAGCAGACGATTATATAAGGGATAATGTACGCCGAGCAAGTCAGTTATGAGGAAATAACCGCACGACAGGGGGGAGTTATACAGCCCGACGCGCAGCGGTACGTCTCGACCAATTAGAATGCCGTATTTGCGGCTAGGTGGTGATTAACTTTTCATGCCGTGATATAATCCTGCGTTCAAGTGCTCCTCGGAAATATCGTATTTACGGTATTTACGAGTTAGGAGCACATGAACGCCCTTCATAAGTCGTAATTACGAGAGGGAAATTGGGAAATAACGATGAACACCGAGTTTACGAGTTGTGACGCTGCGTGACATTTTTTGACAAAACAGTGGCTAGAAGCAAGGGAATCATGTCAATTATTGACGGTAAAACATTATATATTTCATTATTCTGTTAGTTATTATTTATTTTTAGTAGTTGCACACAAGCAAACAATATTTTATTATCATTACGTCCATATACGGTAAATATATACAATTAATACTTTCCTAATTAAAATGTATTATTTCACCCACCCGCTATTAATCAGAATGTGAATATTTATGACTGCCAGCCCGATCTGAGTTTACTTGGGTTTACCCTCCAATACACCCCTGGTTACAATCAGTTATCATTGAGATTCTAAAAGAAATCACCCACAAAAGAACAGCATCTGGCGTCCTGTTTGTTGACGTATGCTCTTTCCGACCAAGAGCACTTGAACGCGTGTAGGTCGTAACTTCACAAGTGGTAAATACGAGCTTCCGACGTCCACTTGAACGCAGGATCAGAAGAGAGTAGTAGAGTTAAACAAGAGTATTTTCAGCTCACTTGATCAGCTCAAGTTGTCATTTACACTCTGCACTGCAGGACTGCTTGGCCCCTTCATTGCTGCTTGCAGCTATATTTATTATTATTATTATCGTTTCTATGAACTTGATTGATAATTTAGTAATAGAAGACATGTTTAAGCATTTTAAGCATGCTTAAACCGAAGCACTTGCACTTGATGAACTAGTGTGATTTTATTTTTAAATGTAAGATAATGGTTGGGCATATGGAGGGTGAATAATGGACAGAGAACGTTCTGTGAAAGGACGAGAGAGAAAATTATAAATTGCTGTAATGCGTCAATGACCACTTACAGAAATGTCATATACTGTGGGTAATGGGGTACATGACACGTAGAGCATGTGGGTATGAGAGCCTGTCAAAGAGGGAGTGCAGCACAGGAAGAGAAAATAAAACGAGGAGAGAGACTGAAAAGGAAGTAACAGTTCAAAGCATAGTGCAGCATAGCATGTTTGTGTGTGTGTGTGTGTGTGTGTGTGTGTGCGTGCGTGCGTGCGTGCGTGCGAGAGGTATGTCTACAAGAACATGTGGGAGGGAATAAGCACCCAATTGCAGAGGCTCTGACAGATTAGTTTTCTTCTATCTTGTTTCAGAAAATACTCGGTTCAATTTTCCTTTTCAGCTCAATTAATGAAAAGAAGTAATAACAGTACGAGTCCATTACAGTGAGAAAGATGTGAAGCATAAGTGTGCAGTCAGATCACGTAACACATGTCAAGTGTACATTCTCTACTTTCTTTCTCATTGACACCGTGGGATAAAGGTTGAACAACCGAGTCATCATGGTTTCCCTAATTACACCCTGTCATAGTCACGTACTGTCATCGGGTCTCAAAGGAGGGAAGAAAAATAAGATGGACATGGGTTTTGGATGGGTGACGGTCAGAGTTCAGTGTGGTCCCCTTCTATCTGGCCTGTGTGCAGACACTGTCATTCCAATGCTTTGTTGCTTCTCCCTGAACCCTCCTTCACTTGTTGTTTTGAGGATACTGTGTGTTTAAACTGCGCAGTGCCATGTTCAGCTTCAGCATTGGATGTCCCCATTAAACGCGCAGGAAAAGCACAACTCTCTTTGTTTAGCACTTCAAAGGAACAAGAGTAGAGAGCAAATGGATAGAGGGAGATAGCAACAGGGTGTACTTGAAGGAAATAAATACGCAATAGGATATAAAACAAAAAGGGAGAGAGGAGTCAGCAAAGAGCGGAGTGAAGTGGTGTGTGGTGGAGGTGGTAGTGGAGATGGTGGTGGAGATGGTGGTGATGGTGGTGGTGGAGGGTGAGGATGGTGGTGGAGGTGGTAGTGGAGATTGTGGTGGTGGTGGTGGTGATGGTGGAGGTGGTGGTGGTGATGGTGGTGGTGGAGGGTGGGGGTGGTGATGTTATCTCAAATACATGATGTAGTTGGGAGGGAACCGACATTACCAACATTCTTCGGATTCTTCGGATGTTGATAAACTGCATGCAACATGTATTCAGGGAATAATTAGTATGATTCATTCTCTACAATGTCCAAAAGTGTTAATTATCAAATTATCAAAGGAAGGCAGCAGGATGTAAAAAGCTGAACCTTTAACGATTATATTATACATCCATCCATTCATTTTTCATCCACTTATCTGGGGCTGGGTCGCGGGGGAAGCAGGCTAAGCAAGGTATTTCAGGCATCCCTCTCCCCAGCGACATTTTCCAGCTCAAGACATACGGCCGCAGATCTGATGATATGACCACAAAGTCGATCATCGATCTTTGGCCTAAGGTGTTCTGGTACCAAATACACTTATGAACCACCCTATGCTCAAACATGGGGTTTGTTATGGCCAATCCATGACTAGCACAAAAGTCCAATAACGAAACACCATTCAGGCATAGAAGCAACCCTCTCGTTACCCGGGTAGAACTCCAACACAGCGGTGCTCACCCGGGGGCTTGTGAGTATCCCCACACCCGCCCAGCGCCTCTCACCCTGGGCAACTCTGGAAAAGGATGGCGTCCAGCCCCTATCCAGGAGTTTGGTTCCAGAACCAGTGCTATGCATAGAGGTATGCCCAACTATCTAGTTGGTACCACTCCACTTCCCACACCAGCTCTGGTTCCTTCCCCGCCAGAGAGGTGACATTCCACGTCCCTATAGCCAGTCTGTGACGCCAGAGGTCAGCACGCCCAGGTCCCCGGCTGCCTGCCGCCCGGCTCACATTGCAACCGACCCCAATGCCTATCCCTGGTGGTGGACCTACCGTGGATTACTGTATATTATTATGCGGTTATTATTACTTACTTAAAATGATATATGACAAACAATTCCGGTATTCTTTGTTAAGCCCCTTTCCTTTTGTGACTGCAAGCTTTAGGAATTTTAAACAGACAATCCACCTGTGCCCTCATTATCTTCTCGTTCTAGGAGAGGCTGATTGAGGAAGAATGCATATCAAATGTTGCATTATCCTATCCATATTTGTCAACATCAATATGATTTATCTGACCGACTGTGAGAGGGTGACTGTAAAAGTTTGGGCCTCTTCTCTTTATATTTAGACTCAAATTTGCATGTTCTGGGTATTCAGTGGTTGGCCTATCTAGCAGCCTTTTTTTACTACCTATCAAAATATCAATATGCAATATGAAGCCATCAAGCATGGGTCAATTATGGTGTTCAAAAGAGGATGGAAATTGTATTCATTTATAGCCGAAAATGTATTTTACTCTGCACAAATATAATTTGAAGTCTACAACTGTTTTTTATTTGGTTTTATGGTGTTAAAGGCAAGCAATGTTTGGGGAAAATACAATCATTGGCCTTGCAAAATATCAACCCATGCGTAAATTTAATAAATATGATTTAACTACACATACAGTAAGTGTAAGAGTTTCTTATAATTCAATGTATTGTCTGAATGCATGTCTGAATGTATTGCCCTCTGACCAGATACAAATAAGTGCTTGTACTTCTTCTACAAATCATTTCACATACAAATAATGTACGTCATCATCATCATCATCATCATTTTCTCTAGAGGGTCGTGGGGGAGCTGGAGCCAATTCCAGCTGACATTGGGTGAGAGGCGGGGGTACACCCTGGACTGGTCGCCAGTCAGTCGCAGGGCTAACATACAGAGACAGACAATCACATTCACACACCTATGGGACAGTCACCAATGAACCTAAATACTGTACGTGGAAATATAATAACAAATGTAAAAATAGATTTAAAAAAAGAATGGCGTTTAGACTTTCACAAACTACTTTTTTACTTGTACATCTCAGTAAAAAGCTGAAACTGATTTTAAAAATTAAAAACATTACTCACATACCAATAAGTACACATGTGTGGGGGTTAGTCCAGTGGTTACGGCATCGGACTGTCGACCAAGAGGTCACAGGTTCAAATCCCCGCTCTGACAAACTGTACTATACAAATGTACCAATTGTAAGTCGCTTTGGACAAAAGTGTCTGCTAAATGTAAATGGACAAAAAGAATGGTGTTTTATTTTGACTTTAACATACTATTATTTTACCTTGTAGTTATGTTAATGTTACGTTATGTTGAAGTGCAATATTTGGTCAAAGCTGAAGCTTTAAGAGACAGAAATAGAAAAATAGACATTAAGATAAGGTAACCTTAAAGGGGGCTGGAGGAAACCAACATGTACTGTCTTGTCTACAGCTCCATACACCTTTATGTTCATCTGAAAACACAATCAATTGATTTGGCCATCAAAATATCAACATGTAAAATCTTTCATCATTGTCAATAATCTACCCTAACAATCTTCTTATACCTCCCATTTCAAATTACAATCATGTATTTTCACTCTTTAAGGAATGCAACATTTATTTTTTCTTTTAAAGAACTAGATCAAAGGGCTTCATGTGCTGATTGTCATCAGCACTCATGTCACATAATATACGTCAGGACAGGCTCTTGCCTGACTGCAGTAATTATAGTTGCAACTCTGTAGTCAATCACATTTTCAGTGTGTGATTGATGATGGCTTTTTCAAGTCAAAGCATCTATGGTGAGCATACTGTACATCTGCTGATCGTACATCAGTACTTGTTGGCAGTAAAAACAGTGTTGCTTTTGGTAGTTTCATTTGAGATATAGGCATTAAGAAACTACTACTAAGTGTGATAGGCAATTGCAGTTATTGTAGCTGTCCTTATGCTTGTTTGGGCCTATTGCAAATATATTAAGTACAACTGAGTCACAAACACAAATGAATGTGATGGCCATCTGAAATAAACACATGAAGCAGGAAAGTGTTTCATTAAATGCAGTGTGCTATGCTATTTTAACACACCTGCATGGATGGATGGATGTTTCTTGGATTTGACCAACTGGGTAGTTACAAGAATTTGCAGAAACATTGGCTGCTAAAGATTGGTTCCGCTGTAAATGGATGTGAAATCTGCAAGTACGAATCTACCTGCGAATCTGAGTTTTAGAGTCAGAAATGCGATGCTCAGTGAAGAGCTTGTGAATTTGAGAAAATGTTGCATTTGCACTGAATGTACTGATGTCAAAACTGGACTCATTTCCAGTGGTTCCTTAATATAAATGAATGTGTCTAAAGGGGTATGCCTGATTGTAGGTGGAGGATGAATGTTATTCACAAAAACCTTGTTATCCCCCTATCCCTACCCCCACTGTAACAGAAAACCGTAACAGAAAACCACTAATAAATCCTCCACTGCATTTTTCTACAACCGTTAATGACACTTCCAGCACTAAGGAATCCCTTCTTTGGCTGCCTTTGTTAGTAAAAACATGTGCAGAATGGCACTTTTTTAAATGTCAGCATGTTCTCCTATAAGCTTTGATCCTATCGGTTTTCTCTTATAAAACAGCGCCCGAGTGGAATAACATCCCACAGAACATTAGAGAGTCCATTTCATTCAATGCCTTTAAATATAATTTTAGGAATTGGTTGATGGATAATCAAAGATGTGAACACTGATGTGCTACTATGTGGGGATGAACTGTGTATATTGCAAGGATTGAATTATATATGTTATACTGTATGTTATTGATAATGTGTTTGTACTTGTGTCTTAATCTCTTTTTTTACTAGGTATTGGCCTATTATTTTTGGCAGGGGGACTGCCAATGTAAACTAGCCTTTTGGCTACAATTGGGTTCATTTACTTTTTATTCTATAAAATGTTTCTTAATGTACGTTGTCCCTCTCTAACAAATAAAAATAAACTGAAACTGAAACTGATGAAGGCTAACTTGTAACTCTGCAAGACAGATTATCTTATTAACCTCTTTGGGGTAAATAACCAGTGTGTTTTTATTTCTTATAGCATCCCTTTGATCTCACGGCGTAGCTAGAAGTTGAAGTAATTTGATCACAAAAAGTACTGAATGACTCTTTTAAAGTATTTTTTCCCATTTCCCTGCAGTGTTTATGTTGTGTTGCGTTAGCCCAGAGGAAGCAGCCCAGTGACAAGCTGCATATTGTTGAATTGCAGACAGAGTGACCAACAACACACAGCTATGCTACTGTACATTCGGTGTTTGCCGTGACACACACCCAGTGATTTCTCCCATGCTGCTCTGGTCCGGTATGGGTTGAGCTTTAGTTTACTGCTCGCCTGTGCAGAGACCTTTAGATGGCCAGGTTCTAAAAGTTAAAAAGGGCCACAGAGAACAAGACCATTTACAGCATTCCCTGCTGAATTATAGCAATCCATGTTCCAACAGTTACACTGTTAACTTGGTTTTGCATAGCAACAAACCGGCATCATACTATATAAGTACACCTTAGAAGGCATTTCATGTCAAATGCATATTATAGAAAACAATATCATAGAGGTTTATACAAATACTGTAAGTTGAATCTGTTGCATTCAATCACTTCAGTTTTGTTTGTGCAGAATACGTATTTGATAGATCAACAGTAGCCCTGAACTGTGATGGGACAATCAGTTCAGTGCTGGCAATCAATGTCATTAAATATAAGCATTAAGGTAACCTCACACAAAACCTTATGCACCGTGACCTCAATGAAATCACGTCACCCATGCTGCCGAGATACAGAAACAGAGTAAGTGCACAAAGGCAGTGGAAATAGTTGTCTTTGAATGTATTCATGCATTGTGCCCATTATACAAAATATTGTCAGCTATTTGTGTTGAAAGAAGAGATTGTTAAATTCCCTCACACAATGCACAGCTTCAAATAATTGTCAGCATCACACGCATGGAGCAAAAAAGAAAAAAGAAAACAGCTTGACTGCACTGAAATAAGGTCTAATTTTCTCTTTAGAATGTACTACAGTACCATTACTGAAGAGGTAATGTAGCTTGACTATGTGAAATCACATACTGCTGTCACTCTAGTTTCATACCAGATGGGGGTATATTATAGAATCCCTAAGCGTACAGTGTGTGTATAAACACACTATTTTTATGTGTTTTTATATTTGATTTTATTTTTATTTTGTTAAACAAAGTGAAACTTCATATGGAAACAGTGTTGGCTATACGGAGTGTAAATATTGGACTTAGGACTTTCCCATTAAGTTCAAAGCGACGCCATGCCATAATTCCCTGACTTTGCTGCGGTTCGTTTTCCCAAGTTAAAACCTTGTCCTGTTCATTAAAGTCCATCCCCTCTCATCCCTTTGCGCCTGTCAAGTTCAAACAGTGTTCCCCGCTCCTTCTATATGCTGGATTAATGAAATATCTGGTACCAAATGTCAAAATAAGAGGAAGCTGCACGGACTATCTGGACCAAGGTGATTATCGCTCAAGTAGAAAAGTAGAAAAATAACCACAGTCTTTACCTCAACTACCCTCTCTTTGAATTTCTGCAATTGCCATGGACTATATTTGATCAAATTATACCTCGCAGTAGGAAACTACAACAAAGACACAATTAAAAAAGCAAACATAAAAGATTTGTCACGTTAGGCATCTGTATCGCACAACAATGCACATAACCTTAAACCTACAGCTTAATTTACAAAGAACTGTTTGTTACTTTCTTGCTTTAAAAAAACAGGAAAATCATATATAAATATGTAAAATCACCTCTTTTTCTATCCAAATTCATCTTAAATGCTATAGAGAATAACCAAGCCCCGCCTTTCCTACATAAACACTATATTTTAAACACCCATTGTTTATATATTAGCACAAGTTTAAGAGGGCTGCTCTTTATTCAATTAGTCAAACTGCCTTACTGACTTACTTTCGCAGGACCAAAGGTTGTATACTACGACATCTGAATGTTGATGTTGGGCCAGGAGTGTCCAGAGGCTCGAGGAATTCATATTGGTGCATTATGTTTTCATCCCATGAAATCATAAATGGATTAATTAACAAATAAATAATAAACGTGAAAAGTAACTTGAAATATATCTCCAAGTTATGATGTGATTGATAAACCAAATAAACCAGCATGTATGCCGGTTCAGGGGGATGTAGTGGGTGGGTTTAAAAATGGCTGCTTTGTAGTTTTTTCAGGTATCGGTTTTGCAGATATTGACCAAGGCCCAAGGAAAATGCCATCACTGAAATGTTCTATAGCTTTGATAAATTGCCATTTCCCCATTTCCCCAAGCATCATCAGCGATTCAAGCCAATACTCTGGCATGTATAACTAGTCAGGAATTTTTAGTCAGTGTATAGGACTTCAAAATGGATTGTATTAAAATCTGATGTATGTGATATGAAACCACCTGGCTCCAAACTCCTAAAGGTGTGTGATGATTATGTGTGTAATCACCCCTACCCCCATGCCCAAGATTAGCTAGGACCCTGCATATGAAAGGCTCAACACAATACATTTGATTAATAAAAAATACATTAGTCCATTAGCTTATCCTGATAAAATACAGTTCTAGGTCGGCTTTTTATCAATCTGCATATTGTACTTTTAGATTTGGTGGTTTGTTTAGATTGTTTGATTGGCAGGATCTCTTTTTGTAACAGATTGTTACCTACAGTATTGACTAAGCAGAAGGTCAGAAGTGTAAAACTGATGAGACACAGCAGAAGATGAGGTTTAAGTGTGTAGGGGATACTGGTTAATATGGGATGATGAGGAGGAATATGGTAATTGGCAACCTATTGTACTGTATCACTTGAACAAACGTCCAGTTTTTTCCCCCCATTATTTTTCTTCCAGCACTCTGCCGTCAGTTTATCGTCAGGGCAATGCATCCAAAGCTTCTTCAATATGAAGTTCTAGCACATTTGGACACTGACATGAGAATGAAAACTATAATTTCAAGTATCAAACTTGCTGTGATTGAACCATTCTTCTGCACCACAGTGTCAACTGTACATCCTTGCCCCTGGGAAAGTGTTCTGCCAGGGTTCCGTGTGATTTAGTTAGAGTAAGGGCTGATTCATAGTCAACACAAGCTATGCGGACGCCAGCTACGCAAGCTACAGCTACGCGAGTGTGTGTCATGCAACAAATTGTAACTTTACGCATGGATGCGTCAAACACATTTTGTATCAATGCTTGTGCACGACACGCGTAGCTTGCGTCCGCGTAGCTTGCGTTGACTATGAACCAGTCTTAAGTTTATACATGGTATACAGGGCCTTTATATGTGGTATACAAGCCTTTATGGGGCCCTAAGCAGATTTTGATTTGTGGGCCCCCCACCACCTCAGCACCGCTATTGTCAATGCTTGATCATTCACACACCTACTCTAAATCTAACACACCCGTCTAACACACTTACATCATACAAATGTTAGCGTGGCATGTACATCGGAGCAGCGGGAGTGGTGCTACGATCACTGTACCACACCATTGTGATGAAGAGAGTTGAGCCAGAAGGCAAAGCTCTCGATCTACCGGTCAATCTTCGTTCCTACCTTCACCTATGGTCATGAAGGATGGATCACGACCAAAAGAACGAGGTCACGTGTACAAGCGACCGAAATGGGCTTCCTCAGGAGGGTGGCTGGCATCTCCCTTGGGGATAGGGTGAGAAGCTCAGTCATCCATGAGGGACTCAGAGTAGAGCCTCTGCTCCTTGGCTTAGAAAGGAGCCAGTTGAGGTGGTTCAGGCACCTTGTAAGGTTGCCACCTGGTCACCTCCCTAGAGAGGTGTTCCAGGTACGTCCAGCTGGGAGGAGACCGCTGGGGCTAGGGATTATATCTCCATGCTGGCTTGGGAAGGCCTCAGGATCCCCCAGTTGGAGCTGGTTAATGTGGCTGGGGAGAGGGAAGTCTGGGGCCCCCTGCTGAACTGCTACCTCCGTGACCCGACCTCGGATAAGCGGTTGACGATAAGAGAGAGAAATGAAAAGCGATACAGTAGTGTCATACTGAACGTGGCGTACTGAAAAGTAACAAAATAAACCAGCAGACTATTACTGTAAACCAGTTAACCGCTTTAACTGCTTTTGGTTAAAAAATAATAATAACTGCAACGTGCAAAAGTGCAGAACAACAATCAACTACAATTAAAAATAAAATAACTTAGATAAACAGTACCTTCCTCAGTAAAGCTTCCTTCTTACTGCATATAAAAAATAAATGCAAATGTAAAAAATGACATAAAATGAAGAGAGGAACCTGTAACAGGATACTAATAATGGTTCAAGTATAAAATATAAAGCTGAATAATTATTTTTGGGCGGTGCAGTGGTTACCACGGGTGCATCACAAAGAGAGGGTTCTGGGTTTGAAACCCTTCTGTGTGGAGTTTGCCTGTGTGGGTTCTCTCTGGATACTCCGGCTTCCTCCCACAGGCCAAAAAAAAAACATGCAGGATAGGTTCATTGGTGAATCTAAAGGGCCCATACATGTGAATGGTTGTCTGTTTCTATATGTTAGCCCTGTGATTGACTGCTGACCTTTCCAGGGTGTACCCCAATGTCAGCTGAAATTGGCTCCAGCTCCTCTGCGACCCTCTAGAGGAAAAGTATATAAAAAAAGATGGATGGATGGATTATTTTAAAGGGATACAGACATGGCTTTTCTAAGCACAATTCGTGTCAATGTTAATTCCTACTTTTTCAAAACAAAACACAAAGGAGGCGTGATTCATTGCTATTGGCTACTGCTATTCAGAGGGTCGTGTGGGTGTGGCTGGGTGGGCTGAACACCCACCCAGCCGTAGAAAAATGAGCAATTCAATGGCGCCATTATTTGAAAATCTGATGGGCTGAACAACCGCTTGCCGCTCACTTTATAAAGTTTTAATATTTTTTTCAGGCGAGAAAGTAACCATGTAGATTCCCAATATGTGGTCATTTTATACAAATAACGCGATTTTGGAACTGTCCTCGGATATTTTCAGATATATGATTAGCCGTCTATGAAAGCCGCTAGCCGCTTAGCTGCTAACAACCTGTATTTGTAACAGACAGTTTAGTTTGTAAAGAAAGCTATTAAAATACTGGACAGAACAACAGTGCTGCCTCTGGGGCTCTATGTACAGACATCACCACATTTCAATAAATATAAATCTGTCCAGTAT
>OMPB01058755.1:0-11593 GCA_900312615.1 Stylephorus chordatus | reverse complement strand
CCTCCACTTTCGAAAAAACACTGTCAAGCTAGCCCCCACTTGTTTTGCTGTACATAGCATGCATTACGTTAAGTATGTCATGTAACTGATGTGAAATGTCAAAATGAAAGCCTTCTAAAATATCATATATGAGCTACTCAGTTATATCCTGCTGGCAATATCAATATCAACAATCATTTGCTGCTGTATATATGTTAAAATGTGCAATACAATATAATCATTGTGTTTTACATAATGTTATATATTTTTTACTTTTTGCCTCATATTTTATCTTTTTTTTATTGTATTTTACTTTTTATCTATTAATTAGGGTTGTAACGATTAACCAATATACGCATCGAAAATTAGTACAAGAGTCTTATTTTTGTTTGGTTTGTTTGGTTTATTTGGTGATTTAGACATCACAGACCAAACATACAAGAGAAAAGTAAAAAAAAAAAAAATCACGAGGATAAAAACACAATAAAGCCCGAAGGCTTTTTCCATTGTGGTCCTCATGGCACATAAAACATTAAAAACACCGGACCAGACACATTTAAAAACTCACAAACACATTAACATAGTATCAGCAAAACAGAGACATACATTCAACATACATCATACCAGAGCAGAGCGGCGGGGAAGCTCTGTCAAAAGAAAAAGTTACATGTTAATTTCCATTTTGCAGCCACTTCTTTAATGCCACTTTAAAATGATTCAATGAAATACTCTGTTTCAGATTTGTGGGTAAATTATTCCACTGCACTGCTGCATTGTACATAAACATGTTTTTGCCCATCATACTTTTAAAACGAATCGGTATAAAATCAATTTTGCTGCCTCTAGTAAAGTGGCTATGGGTATCACTTACCAGTGAGAAGTAATTAATTAAATATTTTGGCACTTGACTTTTAACAATTTTATAGGCGATCAGCATTTTACTATAAATGGATCGTTTTTATACCGTTAACCAATTTAGCAATTTAAAATGTGCAGGGTCCAAATGAGTACGTGGATGGACCTTTAAAATGACCCGAATCAATTTATTTTGTGCCGTTTGTAGTTTGTTTTTTAGATGCTGTGATAATCCTGTATACCAGGAGATGGCAGCATAATCGAAATGACTCTGGACTAGAGTTCCTGCAAGTATGTGAAGAATTGAACCGTCCAGAAATGCAGCCTTTCTAGCTAGGAACTTAATTTTATAGTTAATTTTGGTGAGGGCTTTTAAAGTCATATTCTCACCTGATAAAAACTGGTCCAGAATACAGCCTAGATAATTAATGTCCTTAGTCATCTGGTAGTGAATTCAAGATATAGTACCTTTGTTCACAAGGTTGACAACCCCACCGATACTGACTAGTTCTGTAACAAACTTCTCTCATTACCTTTTTCTAAATGTTTCTATTTATTTATATTTAATCTTAACACCACCACTAAAACATTCTGCCATTCTCTCTGTCTCCCCCTCTCAACAGAGTCTTCAAGAAGTCCAGCCCCAATTGCAAGGTGTGTGTGTGTGTGTGCGTGCGTGCGTGCGTGTGTGTGTGTGTGTGTGTGTGTGTGTGTGTGTGTGTGTGTGTGTGTGTGTGTGTGTGTGTGTGTGTGTGTGTGTGTGTATTTTCACTTCCTTACACAATAGAAAGGAGTACCCAAATCAACCACAATGTGTCACTTAAAGAGCTATTCTGGAATTAAATACATAGGAAAGGAATCTTGCATCATACCAAATATGTGATCACATGCCTATTAGGGAAGAAGACGAGGGTGGTCAAAAGTGAGATGTTTTATTTAATTTATTTATTTAATTTAATTATTTATTTATTTTTCCTTTTTGAAGCTTCAGCCACCACCTGGGAGATTGACCTCTCTTCACACACACAACAAAACAGACTTTACTTTTTGGCTGGATTAGTTGGATGTTAAAGGTCAAATCAGTCAACAGTTGTACCACACACAGTTTTGTATTTTCCTTGAGTGTCAAGCCCAAACATCTACACACATGCCAAAACAAAGGCCTTTAATGGGGTTAAAAATGTTTTGATAAAAATTGCAAACTTGTGTTTTTAATTTCACTAGCATTACAATTTATATATTTTTCAGAACACTTTTTTTAACCATGGTGGGAAGACAATCAGAAGTATAAATGCTTTGTACACATCTTAAATTAAAAGCTCTCAGTTCAGTTAAGTATAGTTTTTGCAGACACCTGGACAGATATTCAATATAGTCAATTGACAATCCGATTCAGACAATATGTATTCATCTGATCAGATTATTCCACCGTGGTTGCCTATTTGTGCAGACGACACATGAACAGCTGGTTCTGCACTATTCGACATCGTCGGAGATAATCGAAAAGTACAACAAGGGAACAACTTTTAGTTTGAAGAAAGCATGCCCCTTTTAACACATGCAAGAAAGCTGACACTTGCAGACTTTTGTAGACGCACCTCTTCAGGCTTAGCCATGTCTATATTTTTTGTTGGTTACTATGTTTTTGGTAACAGTTAGCTGCGTTATCAGTAATTATCAATGTATGTCGCAAGCCGTAAAATGTGGATAAATACATGTGCGCACCAGATAAGTTGTAGGCCTATAACCCTATGTGATAAGAGGCAAGGGAAATTAGGAATATACACAACTTGTATCTCATTCCTGCACTTTGCACATGAGATATGCCATTGTTGAGATGAATAGTACATTGAAATTAATATACATTTCCCAAGATTACATCACTTTAGAAACCAGTACATGTATGTATGGAATGAACTGCTGATATCTTTGATATTGGCTTCTCTTGTAACTTTCAACCAATTTAGATCTCATTTAATGGATGTTATTCAGGAGGAAAATGTTTGCTGTTCTTTGTAGTTGTTTTTAGCTTATTTTTAACATTTCAACATGGGCTATGAAATTGCTGGGGTGCAGGGCATTACTGAAAAAGAGATCCCACGCTTAGTCAACTTCCCCTGGGTAAATAATCGTTGTTAATAATAATAATAATAATAATAATAATAATAATAATAATAACAACAACACCCTAGGGAGGTGTTCCAGGCATGTCCAACTGGGAGGATACCGCGGGGCAGAGCGAGGACCAGGTGGAGGGATTATATCTCCACGCTGGCCTGGGAACGCCTCGGGATCCCCCGGTCAGAGCTGGTTAATGTGGCCAGGGAGAGGGACGTCTGGGGCCCCCTGCTGAAACTGCTGCTTAAGCGGTTGACGATGAGATGAGGTTTCACATAATGTGATAGTGATTGTTTTCAATTGATCCACTGGTGTCCCAGAAAGATTCACTCAACAACTTTTAGTATTTCATCCTAATTGCTCAGTCAAATCTTCCAGGCAACATTCATTTATTTCTGTCCATGGGTGTGACTGGAATGTGATGTGAATCATGTGATGATGAGAAAGCGGTTTGTAATAAATGACTGATTTAAGAGGGATATCCCAAGCAAAGTCTGTTTACAACCTGTCCCATTGGTGTCTAACAATCTGTACATATGACTAAACTCTACATAGAACAGCAATATCGTTTTTTGCATTTGGTTTAACCATCATTTATTTGGAGTATTTCCCAAGTGTGTGTGTGTGTGTGTGTGTGTGTGTGCGTGTGTGTGCGTGTGTGTGTGCATGCACGTGTGTGTGTGTGTATGTGTGTGTGTGTGTTTGTTCAGCTATGACAGCCTGAAAGAGGAACAAAGACTCCTCTGTTTCCCTTCAGTCTCAGATATAATTCACGTTAATGGAGAGACACACCTCTTACTACCGCCACTCTCCACCGCGCCACTGCAAGCCCAAGTATCTTTTAATAACTTACAATTTGTACCTGGTTTAGGCATGCAAGAACACACTCAAGTGACACACACTCAAGTGACAAAATCAATCTGTTTGATAGAAGATGACATTTTCCACATCTGGGGGAGGATGCATTGGTGCTAGCCTCGCTTGACACTTACGTTCAAATCGCTATGCAATTTGTTACATAGAGACTGGCAGAATTGGTTTACAGAAGGGGGATGAGTAGCTTGTACTCCTTCACCCAATCACGATGTTCGAGGGTGGAGCATCTGTTGTTTGAAACAAAGATTCACACGGGAAACGGGTCAGAGCGATGGAAGTAAGAGACGACAAATAAAATCGACAGAATTAAATCGAAGGAAGAAACCTCGTTGGCCAAAAAGTGGAGGGCGGAGAGAACCAGGACCCAAAATATCAACCAAACTATTCAGACTACATTGGCGCTGTCTACAAATTTGTATGCATTCCTTTCAACATTTGCCATTTAAATATACTTGCTGGGCTGATTATTTAAGAAATATACATTATATATCAAATTCAATTATTCAATATCAAGGTTTAGTCATATGCATCAGTTATAACAACCCTATGTTGCTGAACGTAACGTTTCTCAATGATGAATTGTAAAGTCAGGTTTTCGAGAAAACACTTAATAATATATATCTTAACATTATAGACATGTTGCTTGACATTGGAGAAAAACAGTGAACCGTGCCGATGTCTAATAACAATCCCAACACCTCACTTTCTTTAAACTATGCAGTCAAGATTTTTGGTGAAAATAATTACTTCTGGTTTACAGAGAGTTCAGGGAATAGTTTGTGTATTCAAAGTAAACATGTTCAAAAGTTTGTTAAATCTCTCACTTTGTTTCCCCTTGCCATATTGGTCAAGAAAAAAAGGGACGATCAAGCAATATTGTGAACATGAAATTAACAAACGTGTTGCAGGAGGTACAATTCCAAATGACCCTTGAATTGTCTGTTGGGATTACGGACATCTTTAAAGTGTGTTTTCTCGTTTGCTTAGGTCTTCCACAAATATGCATTAATCTTTGGGAAAGTAACAAGGTCCATATGTGTCCTCTTACTTCGTCCCCTACCATGGGGGGTGGGGGCTATATACAGGATGCCAGTGTCAGGAAGACCAGCTCATTTACTATCAGCTGGTTTACTTGTAGCATTTTGCATTCTCCTAAACCTGCAGTAAATTGGTGAAGCTGGTCATTTTGCTCTGCATGAGGAACTTTGCTCTGCATGACCCTCTAACCCTGCAACTCACACCAACAGCGACTTTGTGACTGGATGTGGCTGTCTCGCTGTCTCTGGCAGCCAGCTTGTGGGAGTTGCTGACGTAGTTTTGAGGAAGTGGGCTACAAATGTATTGTAGCTACCCAAGGGGCTAACATTCCAAACTGTCATGAATTGATGTTGTTTTCAGTTGCTCAAAATGTTCTGTTCATCTGTTCACGACTATTACTGACTGACGGCAGGACCATGACTCATGGTTATGGCGATAGGCGGTTTTATCATAAGGCATACAGTAGGTAGGCATTTGCTTGGGGCCCTGTCTGCCAAAGGACCTCGTGAATTTGTGTTCTTTATATAAACATATATATGTTTCCTTTCTTGTCACTCTAAACGAATGATAATCTTTATGGCCTTTATGACTTTCTTTATGAAAGTCATAGTTATTCAGATCCTGATGTGTGTTGATAATAATGTGTGTTGAAATAAAAGCCACTCCTGTCGTGCGGTGTATAGGATGCAGGTTTGGCATTAAAAGATAGCTTTGTCCCTGATCGTCAATTTGTTTCACGGCATAATTCGTCACAGTATTGACAGTATTTTCTACAAAAAAATTGATATACTAATAAATATTATAAATATACTGCATATTGTATTTTAAATTTGGATACAGAATGCCATTCAACATTTAATTGAATTATAATTTCTTCATTTTTGAGTTTCTATGATCGAACAAAGTCAAAATATCATACATGACATATTTATTGAATCTTGGATCGGCAGTCGACCCTTACCAAGAAAAAGTATACTTAAAGTTAATTTTATTATAGAAAATTATATTATAATTATATTATATTATATATTATAAGTATATACTGTTAGTTTACTAGTTATGTAATACTAGTCCACTTTTAAGTTTATGAAAGTATACTTTGAAGTATACCTCAAGTAAACATATATATATACACAGTACTATTAGTTTACTAGTTACAATATGTAATACTAGTCCGCTTTTAAGTTTATGAAAGTATATTTTATTCTTTAGGTGTACGAGTAGTAAACTTTGTATTGAGTTGTTGTCCCTATGGGCAATTTAGAGTTCCCAATTAACCTAACCTGCATGTTTTTGGTCTGTGCTGTGGGAGGAAGCCGGAGTACCTGGAGAGTAATGCGGGCACAGGGAGAACATGCAAACTCCACACCGAACGGCCCCAGCCAGGGTTCAAACCCAAAGCCCTCTTGCTGTGAGGCAACCGTGCTAACCACTGTGCCACTGTGCCACCGGATCAAAGGTTACGTGACAGTGGAGTTCCTGGAAAAGATGACTTGACGCTAATTTGGAATTGTGATGGCGCACCAGTGTTTAAAATTTCTAAATGCAGCATTTGGCCAATTCAGTGTCAAGTAATTGAACTGACGCCAGAAGTGAGGAAAAAGCACGTTTTGATGTCAGTGTTATGGTTTGAGCCAAGTAAACCATCCATGTTAACATTACTAACACCATTTGTTAAAGAAGCCTCATTATTCGAGACTGAATGTATTGACTGGCAAGACATACAGGGAAACTGTCATGTTTCTAATGTGTTTGTGCTTGTTTGCCAAATCGATATGAATGGGACTAAAATAGCAGTCATGAGTCATCACAAGTCCACTGTTGTAGCCAATGATTTATGTATTAGCCTACTTAAAGAGACTTGCTCCTTTTGAAATTTGACTTGATGTTTTGTCAATTGGAAGAATTGTCTGGGATCTGGATAATACACAAATTCATGGTAAAAGTTTTTTTTTGTTTCATGGGTTTTATTCATACAATTACAAAAACAATAGAATACTCAGCACGTTCCTTCAGAGAAGTGAACAATTGGCGGTCCCCCCTAACCGAGCTAGGGAAGCAGTTTTGTGTGTGTGTGTGTGTGTGTGTGTGTGTGTGTGTGTGTGTGTGTGTGTGTGTGTGTGTGTGTGTGTGTGTGTTTATTCAGTGAGAAATATCACGAAGCAGAATGCCTTTCAGGCTCAACCCCGCTTAGCCGTGAAGCTAATTCTCGCTATGTTAAACTCCATTTACTTATGCTAAAAAGGTTACCGATCTAGAGCACTTGTGGATGTCGTGAGATTATTGGTTGACCCCAAGTGCTTACGTAACGTGATCCAAAATGGAAAAAAATGCATTTTTGATGTCAGTGCTTCTTTAAGATGCGGTAGTAACAAAAATGACTCCAGAAGTCACGTCGTAGTGTATATACAGTATAAGTAAAAACAAATTGAATATTGAGTTCCTACATTAGTTTCCTACACATTGACTCACTGTGGTCTCTAATCTGCAATATATAATGCAAGTATAATTTTGTTTGTCAGTCCCAATTCTAACCTTAAAGTCCCAGTGACACGGAAGTTTAGTTTGAGATCATCTAAATTCAGTAGTTTTACGTATTTCCGACTGAAACAGGCCATAGGGAGGGGACACAATGTTTAGAGGAATTTGATTGGAACGTTGACAAGTGGGCGGGTTATAACAACTTTACGAGAGAGAGAGAGAGAGAGAGAGAGAGAGAGAGCGGTTAGAGACAGATGGATGTCGTGAGATTATTGGTTGAACTTACTCTGTTTTATGTGAGGTAAGCACTCGAGTGGTACTTGTTTTCCAGGAGTTTAAAAATCATACGATTTGAACAACAAAAATGTTATAACTTTTTTGGCATAAATCATTAACTAGGTGCCCACTATGACCAAGGATGTGATCCAAAATAAAATAAAAATGCATTTTTGATGTCACTGGATCTTTACCATACAAACTGATCCTGGATCTGCAATTGCTTAGCACAAAACAATCAACCAATCAAATAAACTACCGCCAGCCGCCAGGTGTTTAATTTTAAATTCAATGTCATGTCCAATCAGATGACTTACGATGCAGGCATATGTTCACACACGTCACTTATAACCGCGCACTTGATTGCTGCACCAAGCTCACATATAGGCTATCAATTACATTAGCTAGCAGCATAGCTATAAAAGAAAATAGACAGAATCTTTCAAGCGCTCGGCTCCTTCCAAATCCAGCAGTACCAGCTCAGGGGAGAGATCATCCGAATGATCCAAGAGACAATATAAAAGGACGTAATGGTTTTCTCAAGTATGGTTTTACCTACACACCATTCAACATGGTGAGCAGAAGCCATTGTGCGTTTAGTGCAACAAACTGCTATCTAACGAAAGCATAAAGCCTTCCAAGTTACAGAGGCATTTAGAAACAAAACATGCCAGCTACAAAGATAAGTCTCTGGACTTTGTTAAACACAACAGCCAAAATCTCGAGGCTTCCCAAAAGACCTTTGAGCGTACATGCATAGTGCAGGAACAGGCCCTCCGTGCTTCCTATCAGGTTGCACATTGAATTGCTAAGTGCAAAACAGCACATGTAGAAGAACTCATCCTACCTTGTGCAATAGACTTGTGCACCGAATTCATGTGTGAGTCAGTTGCCAAGACAATAAAGTCTGTTCCCTTGTCGAATGATACAATTAATCGGAGTGACATCTCCAGTAATAAGCTACAGACAACCGAGCACCTCGCAGCTAGCATCTGTTTTGCTTTGCAACTCAATGACTCCACCGATGTGGCTAACCATGCAATTCTGCTGGTTTATGTGAGACATGTGTGGGATTGTAACTTTCAAGAGAATTTTTTCTTTAATGCGGACTTACCAACATCCACAACTGCAACTGTATTGGACACATACTTAAATTCGGTGGAATTGAGCTGAACAAAGTGTGTTGGCGTGATAGGCAAACACTCAGGGGTTGAGAGAAAAATATTGAGATGTAGCCGCACCAAACGCAACAAGGAACCACTGTTTCTTACAGAGAGAGACATCAGCTGCTAAAGATATGGTACCTGAGCTTCACGAAACATTGCGAGAGGTGGTGAAAGTGGTTAAATACATCAAGCACAGTGCCAAGAATTCAAGGTGCTTTCAGGCTTTCGGGAGATGGGCACGAACAGCTATTGTATCATACTGAGGTCTGCTGGCTCTCCAGGGGAAAAGTATTGTCTCGGGTTTACGAGCTTAAAAGCGAGTTGGCAGCGTTTCTCACATAAAAGGAGTCGGATCTAGCAGAACATTTTAATGATGACTTGTGGATTGCTCGTCTTAATTACCTTGCTGACATTTTTGATTATCTGAAAACACTGTATGTGTCATTACAAGGGAGGGGGCATAACTGTTTTGAGCAAACTGACAACTAAATGCCTTCAAAAAAAAGGTTGACTCTGTGGGCCAAGCAAGTTACCTACCAACGGCATGCTGGACATGTTACCGAATGTGTGTCACGAGGTAAAAAACCTGTTCGATTCAGACAGCACAGTGCTGAAAAGGGTGGAGAAACTGCATGCACAGTTCTGCAATTTCTTTTCCAGAAGAGGGTAATGTGCAGGCCCAAGAGAAAGGATAAGGGAGCCATTTGGAGTTGATGTGGAAACCGTGATGTTATCTTCCGAGGAAGAAACTCAACTGATTGAGTTATCATGCGATCGTGGTCTTCAGAAGAAATTCTCAGAGTTGAATTAGTGCTAGTGCAAGCCAGGAATGTGCACAATTAGTGCTACAACAGGATAACAAGTTATTCAAGGGTCAAGATGTTGTCCAAAGAGATGAGTCTTCAAGTGCTTTTTGAAGATTGGCAGACACTCAGCGGTCTGAATTGATCTGCATACCTCATTCCAACATCGAGGTACCACACACGAAAAGAGTCTGGATCGCGAGTTAGTATCACGTAGTGGAGGCAATGCCAGGCATCGCTCGGTGGTGGACCGCAAATGTCAGGTGGGGAAGTAGGGTCTGAGGAGGGATGTGATGTGCCTGGGTGCTGATCCAGAGACTGCCCTGTAGGCAACATCAAGGATTTGAACTTGGTGCAGGCAGCTACAAGAAGCCAATGGAGTGAGACGAAGAGTGGCGTGACACGAGTACGCTTAGGTTGGCGGAATACTGTACCAGACGCACTGCTGCTGCTGCATTCTGAATTATCTGTAGAGGTTTAGCAGCAAGTGCTGATAGCCCAGCCAGTAGAGAATTGCAGTAGTCGAGCCGTGAAAGCATAAGTGCCTGGATCAATAGTGTACATTATCAAGAAAATTTGTGTTGTGTTTCTGTTTTGTTTTTGTTTGTTTACATCAGTGCAATGTGCATTAGAGAAGACCAGGTGGTTGTAAAATACCACCAATTCCACCACCAATCAGGGATAAGATAGGAGTCAATTAAGCATTTCAGTGTTTACCCACTTCCTCCACGAGCCCACATGGTGGGAAACAGGAGCAGAGTGAATCTGCAAGATCGAGAAACAGAGGCAACATGGTCAGCAAACTTAAGCTGGTCGTCAACTCGTCAATCAGTACCCCAAGATTTTTAGCAGCCTTGGAAGGTATTAATTGTAACGAGTCAAGCTGAACAGTTCTGCTGTGTTGGATGAGGGGGCATTCCGGAATGACAAGTCCAGTCTTGGAGAGGTTGACTTGCAGGTGACGTGTCTTCATGGCAGAGATGTCTGAGAGGCACGCAGAGATTTGTGATCGTTATTATCAATTTGTTGGCCCATTCGCATGACATTGAATTTGAGAGAAAGCTGGCTGGTTTTGATTATTAGGGTCGCAATTGAGCTGGTGTCGGTGTGTTACGTAAAAATGGGTTGTGGTGCAAAAAAGGAGAACCGCTGAACTAGGGAAGACATTTTGATAACAAAGCAATGTGGATTTCCATGATAACTATGTGATTGCTCCATATGTTTATATCAATAAAACTGAAGGACAAGGAAATAAATGTGTTTTTATTCATCATGAAATTAGTCCCTAAAACCTACTTGTAACATATGTTTATCAAATTGAATAGGGAACAGTCATGGATGTATACATACACTGTACATGGATGTATTGAGTTATTCTTACTGACTAATTTTAAAATTGATTAAGCTCGTGCAGGACCAAGAGAAAAAGGACAGTAACTGTTTTATTCTTCTTCTTTTTTTTTTTTGTTCTTTGAGGAAGTTACAACAAAGTGTCCCTAATGCAACCATTTTCATGAGAGAGAAAAATCAGAACTTGAAGCAAGTTGTGTATTTTACAGTATACAGGCTGACATATGTGGTTTAAGATGCAAGTGAGGAACAATAAACAATCAGCAGACCCTCTCACGTAATTAATCACAAACTAACAAATTGAATACATTATTTATTTATTTTTACTGTATATAACTGGTAAAACAACATTATCCACAACTCATTTGGAGATCTCTTTGTTGTTTTTCCACACATTTGTTTTTCATTTGTAGGATCATGTGAACAGTGTTTGCTTCTACGCAAACAGATTTATTGGTAATAACATAGGCTACTAGTGGAATTCATAAGGGATAAATCAATGGCCAGCAGTCAGCTGTCACAATAAATTATTTTATTAATTTATATCAAACCAACTGCAGAATAAATTAAAGCAGAACAAGCATATATGAATGATTGTTATATATTATATTATAAGCATCTTTGAGTACCTTGAATAGTGCTATATAAATA
>OMPB01058627.1:0-10794 GCA_900312615.1 Stylephorus chordatus | reverse complement strand
AAGCTACATGCAGTGGCGTAGTGGTGTCTGGAGACAGAATGAGAGAGTGAATTTGGGTGTTTTTATGCCTTTTTTTATTTGCCGGTGGTTGGATATGCAAATTTATTTTTTAATCGTTATCAATGTATGTGTGGAGGTGTTTGTGTGAATGCCTCCGTGTATACACACCTACAGTACATATCCTCGTAGGTGTACAGTATCTGTATGTGTATTTACGTGCGTGTCGTTGTGCACATCGGGGTTGTGTACTGTATGTGTGTGTGTGTGGGGGGGGGTCGTGGTTGTGTGTGTGGATACCAGTTTTAAGAAAACGCTAGGAGTCGAAAAATGGTACACGCCGCCATTATGAAGCGCTCCCTTCCTCGAAAACCATGGTGACACATTCGGATGAGAGGAAGAAATCCACAAGGTGCAGGAAGTAGATGTGCTGGGGGCTGCCTCAGCACCCCCTGTTGGGCTGCAAGCACCCAAAGATGTATTTACCCCCAAAATAAATTCAGCAATTCAGCGAGCAGTCAAGCTGCGGCGCTGGTATATTTGATCAATGTTGTTAGTTAAGCATCTATATGAGCACTCTTCACTCCTGCCAGGCCCAATTCTGCCCAGTTAAGCCCCCTTGTTCAGAATACGTTCCCACGGCTATGCTCGTGCATGGTGATGCTGGCAGACATTCAGAACCAGCTATTATCTCTCCCTGCACCCGGCGTTGCCATCACTTTGACACCTCTCATGCTTTATTCAGTAGGGTCAGAATATTCAGCCAGTCAGAACCGCTTCAAAGTACCCATCTACCAGCCCTTCTTTATTTTTTATTCATATCTTTCAGTCACCTTGCCATTTTTCAATTGTATCACACAAATGAATCCGGGATTGTGTTTTACAAGTTTGGCCCTATTTTAACAAGGATAGTAACTGCAAAAAGTTGCAAAAAGAGAATTGGCCTGTCATAACAGATGTTTCACAGCTTGTTACAAAAAACTCACCTAGAGATCCAGGAACTGACAATGGAAGAGCACTGTTTCACCTGGTGGAGGATCTCAAGATATTATATACTCATAAAATCCTATTATACTGTAATTCAGAGACGTTAACTTCCAAAAGAAAGCTCTTGTTGTAACTGTCTGGCATATGTACCATTACACCATATTTCAAGCATCGATTTTTATCAATTTATTCACCTAGATTCTTCCTTTATCAACAACAATATACCAAACTAAATAATTTCCTATATTGTTTTGATGTGATGTTATGAGTAGGGTAAGGCTGAAGGATTGCACGTGGCTCCATAAAGACTTAAAGGACCAATGACACGGAAGTTAGAGACCATCTAAATTCAGTAGTTTGACGTATTTCCGACTCAAGATGGGACATTTAGAGGAACGTTTAGAGGAATTTGATTGGAACGTTGACAAGTGGGCGGGTTATAACAACTTTACGAGAGAGAGCGCGGTTAGAGACGGGTGGATGTCGTGAGATTATTGGTTGAATTTACTGTAGTAATGTCTACACTGGTAGACATCTGACAGACTTAAATACACATTACACCTTCATCTTTTGGGTGCCCACACAGAGGGCATTCTCTTTGATAAGAGTGTTATACTCCAATAGGCCTATGTGTAATTTATCTGGCTGTACAGTGTATGCAGGAAACTCGGATTCTTTGCAGGTCTTGTGGATGCATCAGAGTCTGCACTACATCATGACAGTTTGGGATCTAGTTAAATTTGGCCAGCATACAATTAAATACAGATGCTGGCCTTAAATGTGAGCTCTTTTAGTCTTCACTAATAAGTTAGTCAAAGAGAGATGAAGAATTAGATACAAAATGATTGTTATAGTCAAGAGAAAAAATGTGGGCGGTGTATGCCATCAAAAGAGAACAGAAGATATGAAGAGTTTGCTGGGGGGTTGTTCACATTTATGCCGGGATACACTGTATGATGATACAAGCCTGTTTTTGACACGATTTTTAAGCCGCACGACTCATTTTAGAGTTGGGCCGAATTTCAGCTTCGTCGGGCGTCGTTTGCCGTGCAGTGTACGTGATGGGTCCACGCTTCCCCACTATCAACTGCCCCCGAATGGCTGTCGGATGTTCGGTGAATTTCTGACATGTCAGAAATTTCGGTCGCGCAGTTGAAGCAGAGCCACAAATCGATTCCTCACGGTCAGTGCCCTTTTTCTCACTGCGCCTGTGCAAAGTGGCAAACATGGCGTCTGAAAGTGCTATTGTGACACAATGCGTCTTGTGCACCGAAAATATGGAGGCCAGGTTCGTCAAGCCATACTGGTCCTAGTAGCCATAGACATATATACCTAGACACCGCATCGACCCTTGGATTGTAGGTCAACATCGGCGCCATATTGGGTGGGGAACTCTCCTATAAGCTGTAAATGGGGGAGCTGCGGTTTTTCTGCATAAAAAGCACTATAACGTTTACATTTCTCACTTTTGATTTCAATGAGTTTGTGGGATATATAGGAAACACACGGAGCCTTAGCCACAAATAAAGCCCTCATCGGGGTATTTTATTGTCCCAAAAACACGGCTCCCGGCCAAAATAATATATAAAGATGTCGCCGTCAGGCTGTTGTTTTCTTTTCGCATAGGTACTGGTCGCCAGCCTGGCTCTCTCGTCATCGCTCTCGGCTTCCAGCCAAATCTCCCGGGCAACGCCTTACTACAGGAATATAAGTTGTTAGGCAGGTAATTAGACACAGGTGGAAGGACTTGATCAATTACCTGCCTGAGTGGCACATAATTCTAATCATAATTGAGAAATTAAAAATATTGGGTGTTCCCCACCCAATATGGTGGCGACGTTGACGTATCGCAGCAACGGGCCAAAGTAGTCAATGCGGCGTCTATGTATATATGTCTATGCTAGTAGCCACTTGCGAGTCCATATATGGTGGCGTGTCTTTTTATTATTTTTATTTTTTAAAGAAGTGCAGATAATAAAGTCAGCACGTTTCTGCCTTATTGGCATTATTGGTAGCAAATAAACTTCTGCCTCGGAGCTTTTAAACAAATCTTTATTGCCAATAGCCATGAACGGTCCGCAGCCTGGGGCCAGGGGACATCGAACAGTGTGTTTACACGAACAGTGTGAGCACTTGGCTAGTGGCTTGACGATTGGACCGAACAGTGTGAGCACATAAATCATGAGCTTTGGCTTTACATCGCAGACGATTTAATCGTACAGTAGGAGTTATATTTAGGACATTTAGCAGAGGCTTTTTTCCAATTGGTACATTTGTATAGTACATAGTTTTGTCAGAGTGGGGATTTGAACATGTGCCCTCTGGTCTACAGTCAGATGCCTTAACCACTGGATTAACCCCCAGTCCGAGTTGGAATTAAACAACATTTCTAAAATCGTACAGTGGTATAATAGCCTTTCGTCTGCATCTAATTTAAACAAAGAAGAGAATAGAGAACACACTAGTTAATTGGCTGTAAAATGACCAAATAAACCAGAGGAATGGAGAATAACACCAATCAACGTTATAAATTAAACACTCAATTAACAATAACCTAATAAACCATAAATAAACCATTGATCATGCTGCCAACTTGTGATTGTTGATTGTTAACACTGTCCAACACACACGCACGCACGCACGCACGCACGCACGCACGCACCACGCACGCACACACACACACACACAGTTTAATCACTATCCCCTTTGCTTCAATAAATCTCCTTCACAATTTTAACACATTGAAGGCATACAATTTACAAAAACACATTTAAATATATACCTGTATATTTTTAAAAATCATAAAAATGTATTAAATCATCATCTCTATTTTTAATGATCCAACAACAACAATGATTAAAAATAATGAGATTTCTCAGCATCAGGCAGGATTCCTGTAGCCCTATCAAGAAGGGCTAAAAATAAAAAGCTGATTATTTGATAGCAAAACAAGTCTGGATAAAGGTACCATTATTTTATGAAAAAAAAGAATAGGCTGGTGTGACCACCTAGGCAACTCTTTTAATATTGGACTTTTGCACTGGTGAGGCCTTGGTAGTAAGAAGACATTTTCACTGTGATCAGCTGAACGTCTTTAAAGCATACGGCTGTTCTCGTCTGATCAGCTGAACATCTTTAAAGAATACGGCTGTTCTTGTCTGATCAGCTGAACGTATTTAAAGCATACGGCTGTTCTTGTCTGATCAGCTGAACGTATTTAAAGCATACGGCTGTTCTTGTCTGATCAGCTGAACGTCTTTAAAGCATACGGCTGTTCTTGTCTGATCAGCTGAACGTATTTAAAGCATACGGCTGTTCTTGTCTGATCAGCTGAACGTCTTTAAAGCATACGGCTGTTCTCGTCTGATCAGCTGAACGTCTTTAAAGCATATGGCTGTTCTTGTCTGATCAGCTGAACGTCTTTAAAGCATACGGCTGTTCTTGTCTGATCAGCTGAACGTCTTTAAAGCATACGGCTGCTCTCGTCGTTGTGGGGTTTCTATCATTAAGATATAGCCCCTGCTAATTCACTATTAGACCAACAAACCAAGTGAAATAAGGATTCAGGAGACTCGAGTATAGTTTTTAGGCTTAACGTTAAGGAGAATATGCAGACGACCTCAACCAGGTCTCCAGAGCATTTCCGGTTTGCAGATACTTCTTCAGCCGTATTTATTATGAACATGGGGGAGGGAACATAATCAAAGGAACACACAGTTTACTACTGATTGTCACACACACACAGGGTAGCGTCATCGGAGTCATACAGGAGATAGCGTGGTGTGCACAGTAGATAAAACAGAATTTGTCATGTAGGCATACTTGATTATTAAGTTTATAATATAGCAAATTGAAAACACATATATTAAACTCTAACATTCCCTCCTGTTTTTCATTTTCAGTCTTGTACTTTATTTTTCTCAATATCAGACATAATTAACTTGCATTTGCATTTTCTAATTAGTCTTCATGTTAAATCTTAGTACAACACTTATTTTTGAGTGCATCTGGTTTTTATACACTTAGCATGGGGATTTATAATTCCACCTGTTGTAACATCACATATTGCACAAAAATGTTTCCTACCATCCTGTTAACCATTGCTTTTATGCAAGGGATCACACAAACGGCGAGACAACACATCAATATCATTATGGATGTTAACATTACTGCAGCTTTCACGAGGAGCTGCGTCCAGCCTCCAGACCACATCCAACTAAACCAGCTGGGTTGTGAAGCGACAACGTAGTCTGCCGACATAGCTTTCTGGAGGACCTTCAACGTTTCATAGCAAGAGTCATATTGACTGAGTGTACTTCATCATTAATATACGTACAGCATGTTGTATTTAACATAACGCACGTGCCTCCAGCCGCAGCTGTAATTAAATCAAGTGCCATGCGATTTTGTAAGACCATCAATCTGATGTCGTCTAGCTCTTGATTCTGCGCTTGGTCAATTGTAGTAGAGGCATTGATGAATAGATCTAATCTGTAATGTATAGTTTCTATGCGTGGCAGAGCCTTGCTCAAACCTATACTGGAAAAAGGGACAGCGCGATCCTCTCGGCTGTGGTCCATAGTTCCCTGTCCTTGGGAACGTTAATACCCCAATTAGGGTCAGGTGGATTTATTGTCTCCACTGACCGTCTATGCCTGGACTTTTCCTTTGGCTCTGTAGTTATTACAAAGGTGTGGTCAGACATAGTGGAAGGAGCGCAGACTCCGTCCCAGTAGACGGGTAGGTTTATATACGCTTTGCCACCACAGACCCAAAATATCCCCTCAACGGGTTTGGTTCCGTACGGGCTGGGGATGGTATTCTTATCCCCTCCCCGACATCTGTAGGTAGTGCCATTGGAGTCTGTTGACTTCCAGGGACATAAAGACATAAAAGAGAGTTTTATCTGGGTTGTCTCACACCTGTCCTCTGGTAACACTCCTATTGGCTTTTTTCCTATACCCACATAACAAATAGGGAATTTAAGTTCTGATTTTATTACGACAAAAGGAGTCAACAGTGCTTGTCTCATAGCATACTTCATGGGGTGTGTCTCAGCACATGGTTGTACAGTACTTTTGTCCCGTTCCTGTGAATCATCATTGTGGTTACTTTAGACAAATCTTTTATAGCAGTTTTCATTTGTACACAATTGGTCTCTCTTTCTGTCAATGGGGTTACATACAACGTCGGATGAGTGACAGATATTGGTATGTGTGAACAAACATAGCAATTGGAATTTCCTGTTACATTAGCAGTTAATTTTGCATAACGATACCAAGTATTCAGGTCCAATGCCTGTTTCGGGTCTTCTGGTCTGTCCGGTGTCCACCTTCTGTGTCTGCGTCTGAGTTGTGATGAGTTGTCGTCCAACAGTCCCATGATGGTTAGGACCGCTGCTGTTGTGACCACCGCAATCAACACCCTCCAAGGCATTTCTAAATGGGTTGTGACTCAGTTGGTTTCTTCACCGGGTTGAGACTAGTGGCCACTATAAGGACACCACCCTTTGTAACCGGATTTCACGTCACTACCCGTCGTCTGCCTGGAGCGGTATTACCTTCTTCACCGGGTTGAGACTAGTGGCCACTATAAGGACACCACCCTTTGTAACCGGATTTCACGTCACTACCCGTCGTCTGCCTGGAGCGGTATTACCTTCTTGCAGTGGCTTTGATGAATCCACGTGCTTCTCTCTGCAATCTTTAGTGCTGTCGGTGTAGTCAGCAAGACCGTATATGGACCTTCCCACCGAGCCTGGTGCCAGTATTTCCGCTTTATCACTTTGATGAGGACCTGGTCGCCTGGCTCCACACGAGTGTCCTGTAGGGGAACAGAAATATCTGGCAGATTATTTGTCCTAGCAATCTCGTGTTTTTAAAGAGACGGCACATCCAATCAGCTAGTGTGTGTTCTGCTTCTGCCTCATCTATTTCCCTTACGTCGTCTACATGGGTAGTCTGAACTGTCTTCCTGTCACTATTTCAAAAGGTGACAGCCCTTGTGGGGTGGGCGAAATTCTCATGTATGTTTCTACTAGAGACACGCAGTCCACCCACGTTCTACCCGTTTCTTCCATCGTTTTTCGGAGCCTGAGTTTAATAGTACCATTTGTTCGTTCAACCAGCCCTGCGCTTTGGGGGTGATACGCACAGTGATTTTTCAGTTGAATGTTCATCTGTGCGGACATTAGGGTAATGATGTTATTTACGAAATGGGACCATTGTCACTATATAGTTTTTCTGGGATTCCTCGGTTTGGTATAATGTCTTTGCAGATCGCTTTTGCTACCGTTACGGCGTCTGCGTGTTTGGCTGGAATTATTTCCACCCATTTGGAAAAAGGGCATACCAGAACCAAACAGTATTTGTAACCTCTACATGACGTCAGTTCAATAAAGTCCATGTGGAGGTGTTGGAACGGATATGATGGAGAGGGAAACTTCCCTCTTTTCGGCCTCTCATTTCCTTGTGTGTTGTGTCTACAACAAATTGTGCATGCTCTACAAAAGTTTTTTGAAAATTTAATATAGTTGTATGTGTGGAAGTGTGTGTTTATCGTCTTCACCATCCCCCTGTTGACACATGAGTAGCCCATGGGTCAATGGCTGCTGTTTTGTATAGGCTAGTTGGGAGCACAAGTTTGTTTTTTATTCTTAACAGACCGTCTGTGTCTGTTTGTGCTCCATCAGCTAACCACTTCCTTTTCTCTCTCTCAGGTGCGGTGTTCTGCATGTCCCTCAAAATCTCAAGCGGTATTGGTTGTTGTTGAGGAAGTTTTCACTGTGTAAGAGTATGTGTGTACCATATTTCCCTACAGCTGCCTCCTTTGCTGTCATGTCTGCGTATGCGTTGCCTCGAGACACTGGTCTTTGCCATTAGTGTGTGCTGCGCATTTACATATTGCGACTGTTCGAGGTAATAACACTGCTTTTAACAGGTCAGTGAGTAGGCCTGCATGTGTAACAGGTTTCCCTGTTGACGTTGTCATGCCACGACGAGCCCACTGGGGGCGAATATGTGTATAGTTGCGTATGCATACTGGCTATCAGTATACAATGACACATCAATGCCCTTGGCAGCTTTGCATGCTTCAGTTAGTGCCACTATCTCTGCTGCTTGAGCTGAAATGTGTGTGGGAGTTTTCCTGCAATAACTACCTCTTTCCCTGATACCACAGCGAAACCCGTTTCATTTTTCCAGTTAGTGACTTTGAACATGAACCGTCTAAAAACCATGTCTCACCAAAGGTCAATTGTTTGTCTTGTAAGTCTGGACGAGGTTTACAAGTTTTTTCTGTCTCTTCTTGACAGTTGTGGGATTCACCGTCGTCAGGTGTAGGCACTAACGTAGCTGGGTTTAAAATGGTGCATCTTTTAATGGTAATGTGTGGCTGTGACATTAATGTAGCTGTTAATGCCAAATACCGTGCTGGTGATAAGAATGCCATTTTTGTTTCATTTAATAACATGGATACTGCGTGTGGTACCATTAGTGTCAATGGATGAAACAATACTATCTCAGCTGTGCTGTGAACGGCCATTGCCGCTGCGCAAACTGCTTGAACGCACACAGGCAGAGCTTGAGAGACTGGATCTAATCGCTTAGAATAGAATGCTATGGGCGAGATTTAGTGCCGTGTCTCTGTGTCAACACGGACGTCATAAATCCCCTTTTACAATCAACTGTTTGTTCAAATGGTTTATCATAGTCTGGTAGCGCTAATACAGAGGATCCTACTAGACATTGTTTTGTAATGTCGAAAGCATTGTTTGCTTCTGGCGTCCATTGTATCTTATCTGACATGGCCATTTCGTTAGTGTAATTATTCTAGCAACGGTTGGGTCATGCTGCGTAGTCTGGAATCCACGACCTGCAATAATTAGTCAATCCTAAGAATTGCATCATTTGTCTCTTTGTCACGGGCTTAGGTGCAGTCAGTATAGTCTGTTTTCTGTCTGCATGTATCCGTCTGCCCTCTCTTTTAGGCTGTGCCTAAAAATACACGTCTTCCTGCACGAATTGTAACTTCTGTTTAGTTACTTTGTTTCCTGTGTTTGCTAGATGCTCAGCAATGCTATTGTTGCCGTAGTGCATCTCTTTTGATGGAGAGGCAACTAGAATGTCATCCACATAGATTAGGATTTGGGATGTTCCGAGGTCGGTAGTGTTGATAAGCATTTGCAATCTCTTTAGAGAAGATAGTCGGGCTATCAACAAAACCTTGTGGGAGTCGCGTGTATGTGTATTTTGTCCCCTCATGTGTAAAACCAAACCATCCCTGTGAACTCTTTTCAACAGGTATTGAAAAGAATGCATTACTGAGGTCAATGACAGAAAACCATGCTTGTCCAGGTTTCAGACTGTTCATAAGTGTGTGTGGGTCTGGCACCGCTGGCGCGGTCTCTCCACAGCGTCATTTACGGCTCTAAATCCTGAACCATACGCCAACTCTTTTTGTCAGCTTTTTTAACAGGAAATATGGGTGTGTTACATGATGCATCGGGACATTTGCGTAATACCCCTGTTTTTACCATGTCCTCGATTACTGGCTTGATGCCCTCTTTTGCATCTGCCTTTAAGGGGTACTGTCTAATGTTTGGTCTATAGTTTGATTTAGGGCGCACCGCACTGGTTGGGCGTTACCATGCGTCCTACATCACATTTTCCTGTTGACCATACACATTCTGGAACGTCCCTGAGGGCTTTTACAGCTTCCTCAGTCAGCATGCATCAAACCTGATTACGGTCGTTTAAGTGGACGCGTGGGGTCATTGTCAGTGTAAAGCCTAGGTGCTTCCGTCTAAGCCTTCCATTGTGTTGCCACCCGCCTCTCCGTCATTTATCCAGTCATTTTTCTGTTCCCCGTCCCTAACTATTTGACCTAAGTGTTGCCAAGGGACTTCCGGGTCTCGAGCAACAGAGATATGGGGTACGTGTGTGTTGCCCGTTAACATTTGGACTGGCCTGGGCACGCCTACAGCCACCACCACGTTCCCACGGTCATCTTGGTACAATGTTTTAAATGTCACCCTTTGTGGGCCTAAACGGCTCACTTTGTCATCGAATGGTCTGTCAGGGCCTGGGGTCCGTTTGTAACGTATAGTCATGTGTAAGTCTTCTGGGCTAAAACTTCCTGACGTGCTGTCGTGTGAACATTGTTGTCAGCTGTCTACCCGTTTCTGTGACGTCTGGTTGGGGCATATCTAAAGACCAGTAATAGTGTGGTTCTGTGCCTGATTGTTGCACAGATATTTGGTCTTTATTCTTGTCCAGGTCCTATTGCTCGCATTCCTCCTGTGACCGGCACCAAAGTAAGCTGTAATCTCTCCATCCCATCACGCCCTAAGAGGTTAACAGGGCAATCTTTGATGAGAACAAAGGGGAGAGTTGTAGTTACGCCTGTGGCTTCATCTATGAGCGCTAGAGGTTTAGAGACGGGTCTGTGGTCTATTTGTCCGTTTGCTGATTTAACAAAAACGGTACTGCTTTGAGGCCACATGTTGGGGATTTCTTCTGTTATTACTGATCTGTCAGCGCCACTGTCACAGAGAAATTTTATCTGTGATCATTAACGAGAAGCGTGCGATATGGCTTAACGCTAGGCTTGGACATACTTAACAGGATTTCTGATAAGTCTATCTGACAAACCTCTGCTTCTACTGGGCCTGACCCTTCCCGCCTAGTCAATCCTGATAGGCTGGGTTGTGGGGGGGGCTTCTGCGGTCTCTCTCGTCAGAATAACGTTTCTTTCTGTACTGACCATCCCCTCCCCCACGTTCCATAAGCTGCTCTACAATCTCTGGCCATG
>OMPB01058429.1:11713-21969 GCA_900312615.1 Stylephorus chordatus | reverse complement strand
GACGACGCTGAAGGTGTTCATGATGCGGTCGGGGTACTCCTCGCGGATCTTGCTGATCAGTAGGGTGCCCATGCCCGAGCCGGTGCCGCCGCCCAGGGAGTGGGTCAGCTGGAAGCCCTGCAGGCAGTCGCAGCTCTCCGCCTCCTTCCTGACCACGTCCAGGACGGAGTCGACCAGCTCGGCTCCTTCAGTGTAGTGGCCCTTGGCCCAGTTGTTGCCAGCGCCGCTCTGGCCTGCAGGAGGAAGTGAAATACATAAATACAGGACCAGTATCGCTGATACCGATAGGGTATTGATCCCACTCACGCGAGGATCGGAAAATCGATATTTCCGGATCGATCGGCACACCCTTAACGCTCGGCATCGACCACTTACCGAACACAAAGTTGTCTGGTCTGAAGACCTGGCCAAAAGGTCCAGATCTAACGGAGTCCATGGTGCCGGGCTCCAGGTCCACCAGCACAGCTCGGGGGACATACTTGCCACCTGACACAAATAAATGCAATAAAAACGTTGAAAACCGAAGCGCTTGGAACTACTCGGCGGGCCACCGTTTCATAATTGTATTATGGATTCATTACCTGAGGCCTCGTTGTAGTAGACGTTGATCCTGTCGAGCTGAAGGTCACTGTCACCGTGGTACGTGCCGGTGGGGTCGATGCCGTGTTCGTCGCTGATCACTTCCCAGAACTAACGAGAAAAACGTCAAGTTAGCAGATCGTCTGGCTTTTAGATGCCCAGGGCTTCAAACCTCACAATTAGGCGTTTTTGATCCGACATGTTAAATTGAGGGCCGAACCTTGTTCGCAATTTTGTTAAAAAAAAATAAATAAAAAATGATATTATGTACACACGTAAGAAAAAAGAAAATAGGGTTTCCCTCCACGAAGCATTCGGCGCGCGCGCCATGCCACCCCATTGGCTGCAAGCCATACGCTAGAAATTTGAAAACTCATGCTACGTCATTAACTGAACGAGGCACCACCTACATCCACGGAAAAAAAACCGGGCGCGGCGCGCTCAATGGGCAGTCAAAAAAAAGTAGGCCTTGTGCCGAAATAGCCGGTTTATAACCAAATGTCGACCAGGAAACCAATTCAATCATGTCTTAATAAGTCCAAATATGAAACGCATAGACGTTATTGTTTTAAATTATGGAATCGCGGCCCCGTTTTCATTGAAGGAGAGGCACATCCCTTTTTTGCGCATTGCAGTAGGCCAAGTGAATCAATCCGTATTAAATACAATTAGCCTGCATCCAATCCAATCATATATCAAACAATAATCAGGCCACAAGCCTTCCGAGTAGCGCGATACTAGTGGGAGACGATGAGTCGTTTAAATTTACATACATTTAAATTTAAGCGTCGCCTTTTAATAATATTAATTAAAATACTCTCGTTTTTTTTTTTTTAAATTTCCCATAAGCAAGCATTCACCAATCCCAGTGCCATTACCCGTATGTGGTATCAAAATTAACGGATTAGGATTTGAGGGAAGGCATATGGCCTAATCAATGGGACATGCATGGGTGTGGTTTAACCCAGCACACAAAGAACAGGCAGCTCCGGAGGAATGTCTTAACAGCGAGCTACTAACGTTTAAAAGATGAAATAAAAACTATAATCAAGTAAAAACACCCACTAACCTTAGCTCCGATCTGGTTTCCACACTGGCCGGCCTGAAGATGCACAATTTCCCTCATTTTGACGGCTGAAAAGTTAAGGCTCTCTACTGCTTCCTCTCAGATGCTTCTCGTTCTGTGCGGGTAAAGGATGAACTGCACGTCCATATATATCGAGCATTGAGCCCGCCCACGAAAAGCGACGTCAGAAATATTTTACGTCGTCATAGGTTCATTTCGCGAGTTTTCATTTGACGGACGCACGTGCTCTCCAATCAGATGTCTAATTGAGGTTTCGCCATTGGCTGTCTGGGGCTGTCAGTCCAACGTGTCTGTAACGTGTGACTGACTGTGGTTGATGGGAAATGTCCTACTTCCTGCGTGGCGAAGCTGACATCTGACAGCAAAAGCAGCTTCATACATTAGGTATTTCGCAAGGTTATAGCCGATATATGACGGTTGTCGTATATATTGTTCTGCGATCGAAGGTGAACATTTTGATTTAACAAAAAAAAAAACCAAATGAACACTATCACCAGTGTTCCACATTCCACGTGGCTTATTGTCAAATTACATTGTATTCCAGCATATGTCCTATTTGACATGTTAGTTACATTTTTCTTTTTTAATTTTTTTTCTTTTTTTAGTGATTTAACGTTTGCTACTTGGAATATGTGTTTTTGCTCGTGTAATGAGCTGCGTTAGTGGTTTTATTTGACGTAGGCCTAGTATATTGAAAAACTGTAAACCTTAATCATGGGCCATCTGCAGATGCTGGTATTAAAGATCATCTATGCCGTGAACAGCGAAACCTTTTTTCAAGAAGCAAATGCCCACCAGTGCCAGAGCAACAGTGGACAATAGCATTCCTGACTATTAAGAATCATCCCAACCCAAACGGACAAAGGCGGTTCTGTTATGATACATCATACAGCCCAGCTTCACCTCCATATTCACTGTACGTTGTCATTTAAGCCGTTAAAACCAAAGCCCAAAATACAGGCGTGTATGAATTGAGGGTGTAGTGGTTAGCAAAAAAAACAAGAGTCGTGGAATGGGGGCAGATGGTCTTATTAATAGTAAATGTGAGGACCATGGCCGGTGACGCCTGCTCTCCGCCGTGAGGACACTGGGGGGAGGAAGAGGAGGGGACAGACCCCACCCCAGCCGGTGCTGTGGTTGCTATGAGGACAGAGGGGCTGTCTCCGGTGTGTGGTCCATCTCCGTTAGAGCCATTAGAAAATGGGCTTACCACTGTAACCATCACATGCCACACATTTTTATGCGGATTAGTTCTTCTTGTGAGGAATAGAAGGCTTTATATATATATATATATATATATATTTATTTATATATTTTTTTATTTAATATATTCTAAACAGATCATAATGACGTTTTGTGATTAAAAGGTAAACAATCAATTCTGGTAAATGTGCTGTGAAATCTAGAAAGAAAAGTAGAATGCAATATAGGTAACATTACGTTGTTGCATAACTAGCTTGTTTATAATTACGTAATTCTGCGAGGCTGCAAATAGCCTGTTATGATTAAGGGTGTTAACTGGCTACATAACGGCTTTGAAGAAGATATCCTCAATTGACCTTTTCATCAGTTCTTCAAGTGACCTTTTTGTGAACTCTCACTTATATAACCAATGAATTATAATGTTCCTCTTTTATATTTTCATATAATGTGATTGCCCCTGTAACGTAATGTGCAGCCTGCACAATTGTTTATGACTAATCTTTAGACTATTGTGATAAAAGTGTTATCATACCCACAGTATACAAAAGGGAACATCTTTTGTGAGACACCCACAGCCATGGCCTAGCTGGCCTGATGCCACAGTGGTGGACAGTCTAGCCAGTACCACACATCCTTGGTTGGTTGCAGATTGTTACTTCTCTCTCTATGCAGGCTATTGTGTGTCTATTTTGTATGTAGATAATATAGCTCATGATTAATAACATAACCCTTGTTTCCTGTGTTTTACAAAAGTTGTGTAGCCGCTTTGTTAAAAACGGCATTGAAGAGATGTGAATGTTCCAGGCTATTGGGTTTTAAGGAAACTCAGCTTTGTCCACCACTAACAGAATCCAGCATTGGAATAATAATTCTTTAAGCACGCCTTCATGCTCAAGTCTATAAATATTATGCTAATACTATGCAAACTTTGGACCAAGTTTTTACTTCAATTTTTAAGTTTTTACTTAAACTTTAAGAAGTGATACTTTGGATTATTTCTCTTCGCACTCAGCCAGTGAACCTGTAGGCTCTGGAGGAGGCCTAGTCCAAAGAAAATCTTCCACACCTTCTTCCACGCACAGCGGATATAGAATGCCGCTTTTTCAAGTGGATGGCAGTTTCAATTTATCCCGTAGGGTTGTCTGGCAATATTGGCACTTGCAAATTACTTTTCCTTGGCAGCATACCATCTTGTGCTCTGATATAATACTGTTATCTCCAGTACCAATAACTTAAAATATGTACAACTGGGGAAAACGTGCAGCTGTGGTAAGAAGGAAGTCCAACCTTCAGGTTTGTTGGCCACAAACCTGTTTTTTTTTTTTTTTTTTTTTTGCTTTTTACAGAAAAAAGTCTTGCAATGCTTCCAATCCTGACAGGATCTCGGTGAGAAAGAATAGGTGAAACAGGAGATTTGCCAGCTCAGCGCATGGACACCTTTCATCACCATCATCAATATCTTTGCAAATAAATAAGTCCAACACTAGGGGATACAGTAGAACATGGGCACAGAGACTGGCAAGTGCCAAAATTACCACAAAGGTAACCACTATGGGATACTCTTTGCAGTGAGGTATTTTATTTTATTTTTTGTTTGCAAAAGGCAATTTTTTTCACCTGAATTACTGAGTTAACTCTTTGCGTGCCACCTGCAGTCTTCTACAATATGTGGAGCTATTTTAAAAGTTCCTCATTTGAAACGAGGAGTTCAGGCTACAAAGTCTCCCGCCTCCCAGCCATCACCAGTGTCACAGAGACTGCAGAGCTGAAAAAGCCTTCAAAGACTCTTAAAGCCCTTCCTGACCAACCATAAGTTTTCCAAAACACATTTTAGTTATGATAGCTTGTATTTGTAGTATTCTCTTCTCAGACACACTTGAGCACAACACACATGGCTTCACTTGGGGGAAAGAAACAACAACACAAAGTAAAGTTGAACTCTAGGAAGAGCTTGAAATATGCATCAACTTCTCTTAAAGCGACGCCAAGGTTGAGCAACCAATCATGAACTAAAGAGCATGTCAGTAATCAATGTAACAGCTGCAACCTATCAATCTAATCAAAGTTCAATCAAGGTTAGTGTCGTAGGACCTCATGCTCCTCTGATGGGGACAGGTGACCACTTTTAGGTTCAGAGTAGAGACCAAAAACGTATTTGCTGCCAAATACTATACAATTTGTGTCGAAAATGACAGAAACATGCACCCAAACAATCTCTTCAGTATTGTGTTTTCGTAATTTTTGTTTGTCTTAATATATTACTTGCTCTATCCAATTCAATTCATATTCATTGATATAGCGAGACACTGAATACATCTTATCAACGTCTCTTATCAAAATCTTAACTTTTAAAGACCAATCTGCAGAATGAGACTAAGCACGTGTGCATGGATGAAAAAAGCAGAGTATTAATGTTAACCACCCATGGTGGTTACCCAAGACAGACAAGCAAGTCCATGACGCACTGCAGGCCGAGAACCAGAAGAAGAAGCGACCACAAGGCAACCAACTCAGTGGCCTTGTGGTTAGAGTGTCTGCCCTGAGATTGCGAGGTTGGGGGTTCAATCCTCGGCTGAGTCATACCAAAGACTTAAAAAATGGTACCCAATGCCTCCCTGCTTGGCACTCAGCATAAAAGGGTTGGATATGGGGATGTGTGAATGCGTAACTGTATGAATGTGATCAGGGTGTTCCTGAAAAAGAGATGATTCATCTCAGTGAAACCTACCCTGAATAAATAAAGGTTAAATAAAAATAAAACCACTTCCAGGACCTCCAAACCCTTGCTCTGGACACTCCCACACACGATGGCGACGCCTGGCTCGGTTGCGTGGCCGTCCGTCCGAGACGATGGCTGAAGATGACAATGACGATGGCCAGCTGCTGATATCTGATCTCTTGCAGGGCTTTTCATTTGACAGTGCCATAACTTAGTGCGAGGGTGTAAGCAGCCAAGAGATCTATAGGGAGGCCTACTCCACAGTCTCGGCTGACAGCAACGTATCGCCTGGCGTGGTCTTTTAATCTGCGAGCGTTCCTCCAGTGGCGACAGCATTGTGGGCTTTAGAGATTGACTCCTCTGACGCAACCCTCAGGAAATATGATGTAACGTTTGCAAAATCGACACCAGAGGAAGACGAGGAGCATGGCTCATCTCCCACCCAGCAGGATAAAGAATGGGTGGAAGAATTCCACCGTTTATTCCGCCATTTAATCATTGCTGTATTTTTTTTTCCAGTTGAAATGATATGACAACTATTATGTTTGTATAAAAAAATGTGTGTTGTGTTGGTTAGCCAGCTGTCATCAAGGAATAACAACATAATTCATTTTGTTCTGATTTCTCCCTAGGAGAGCTATACCAACAGAGAAGTATACATGTGACTGTTTCTGTTTCAGCAGTTTTGCAGATGTTTCAGGTGGAGATTTTGCATTTTCTCACAATGATATTTTCTTCTGAGTCGAGACACTCTCAAAGGCCTATCCATGCACACAGGGTAATGCCGGATAAAGTAAATAGTATGTAAGCACTATGGAGTGAGTCAGCTCAGCGGCCTTGTGGTTAGAGTGTCCGCCCTGCCCTGAGATTGGGAGGTCGGGGTTCAATTCCAAAGACTATTAAAAATGGTACCCAATGCCTCCCTGCTTGGCACTCGGCATCAAGGGTTGGATTGGGGCTAAGTCCGTGACATATTGGCGTCATGTCGAGGGGGTGTACTTGTACATCAAGCTGCCTCACGCAAAGGAGTCAGAAGATAGGCCCCTGCCCTATGGGGCCCTATGGCTCGAGAACCATTGGTTCTCAAGGCTACTTTATGCTCACTATAAAGATTGAGCATGACCTTGTAAAAATCTAGCAAAATGATGTTACAATACCTTAAATGTAAGTTACAATTTTTTTTAATTTATTTCAACTTAGATTAAATAAAACACTTTCATATGTATCATTCATTGGTTTCCCTAAAAAGAAGGCATTGGTGAAACAGTGGCTCTTTAGTGATGTTTCTCTCTTTAGACCCGGAGAAAGACAGTCCTCTGCCGCTTGCTGAGAGTTAAGGCCATTGGAGGTGGGGAAGAGAGAGGCTGTTCTGGAATGTAGACAGCTGTTCCCAGTATTGACAGTCATAGTCAATGATTTTGCATTATTTAACAAAATGCTTCTGACAGAACTTGACGAGGCAGCAGTTCTAATTAAGTTTATTTAGTCTAATTAAGCTCTGCTGGCCAAACTTATTGTAAACTCCCCAAAACATGGTGGAGTCATGTCAGGCTGCAAAATGTACGTTTAAGTCCTCATAAAAGTGTAGGACTATGTAAAGACAGATGAGAGGCCTTATCTTTTTTTTTTTTAAACATTTATTAAAATAACGTGACATCTTCCAAATTTTCTGTATTTTTAATTAATTTGTTTTTTATTGCTGTGACAAATAAGAGCAACTGATTATTTGTTCAGTCAGGACAACACTTTAAGTGTATATTTTATACTCTCTTAAATGTTTAGTCTGAAGAATGTTGTGTTAAATAAAGTTATTTGAGATCATTAAACATAAACTTATATTCAAGTCACTTCGCAAACTCACGGTCCTCAGAACTACCACTTTATAGCAATTATGTAACATTTTTATAACATTACACAGTTCAGCCTGTGTAAATAATGTACAACTTAAACTAATTCAATTTGAAAATAAACCTTGCCATAAAGAACAATGAGAATCATAGTGTGACGAGTTTTGTACCAGATTTAGCTCGATTAAATAGGAGAGCAGTTACTGGTAATGTGGATCAATGTCACATGGGAAAAATCACTGATGCTCTTCTGCGTGATTCCAGTGATGTTGCTGAGCTCTTCAACCACCTAACAGTCATAAAAACATAGAATTAACCATAACACATGCAAGCAGCACAACTAGAAACACTTAAGTATTCATGGCTAATCATCTATCACAATCTTTAGAGATAAATCTGAATAGTAATGTATTCACTATATATATGCCCCTCATTTCATTACATTTGTGGTGACAGGTTCTGCCATTGCTGGTAAATTTAATGATGATTTAATTCATGCACAAGAAATGATGCAAGTTCACTTGAGGCAGCGGCAAGGATGAATAAATTACGAGCCTAAAGCTCTGTTAATATCCAACATACATTTGAGATTTGCATAGCAATGCTCACCAGCTCAATTGATGAACAAAATTAAATACTTTGCAGCAATCAAAAATGGCAATATGTTTAAGAAGCAAAAGCAATACGCTTCCTTTTGAAGGGAACCGTTTTAAAGCACAATAATGTTGAATCTGCCAGGTGCCGCTTAAAAAGTCACATTGTGGAGAAAAAAACAACCCACATTTGTAATAATAATAAAAGTGTATGTGATTCTACCTGTTCCCATTTGCTGATGTTGAATATGTATGTGGCCACAGCAATGACACCAACACCGAGTAGCATGCAGTCTTCAGTCACCGTTAAAAACTTCTCTCTGATTAAAAAGAAAAGCAGGATTAATGCTCGAGCCACAAATAAAATGACAGGAGTATCTGTAATTCCATGTTAGCTCTTTGTTAGTGGAATTATAGTTGATCTTTACATTGATTGTTACTAAACTCACAAGGAAAGGTATTACAAACATGGTTGTAAAAGACACAAGAAACATGAACATGCAACATACGAACACTTGGATACTAGGGGTACAAATCACTTGGATTTCAAGTAGATATCAAACCAATCTACTCTCCAACATTAGAAATAGGCAAAGTGCGGAAGAATAACAAACACGTAGAGACTTGTTACCTCTGCTCTCGTGATGGGCTGCCACACTGTGTCGTGGCCTTTAACAAAGACTCAAATATGGCAGTTCTCTGTAGACAGGTAAACTGAAGAACATGGCAGGACAGATGATACAGTTGTTCTACAGGTGCTGTCGGCACATTGTGGCCTGCAAATGAGAAAGTCTGTTTTGACTATTTCATATTTTAACCAAATGCTTAATAAAGAGTTAAAAAAATAAAAAAAATGCCTTTTTTGTTATATAGAGTACAATAACTTACCAAGCACCTCTAGTAATATTTCAACATATGTCAGAGGGTTAGCGACATTAAGCTTGAACTCAAGCCCTTTAAGAATCCGAAGCTCTGATTCAATAAGAGTCTGCTTGGAAACAGTTTGACCCATCGTGTGAAGGAACTGAACGGCCATGTTGTTGTCCACAATCTTTCAGAAATACACAAACATTTTCATCTGGTTTAGTCTACTTTTTTCTTTTTTTTTTTTTAAAGATAAGGCTCTCGGGTTGTTGGATAGTGGGGTTGTAGTTTTGTGAGGGGAAACTTACACGACTATGCAAAGACAGTTTGCTTGCAATTTGCACACAGGAGAACACGGTGAGGGTGAATGTCTCGTTCAGCTTTTCAAAAACCAGGTCCTGGTAGTTGCTGGGTGGCTTAGCAGCAGCACCCTGATGAGTGGGTGTGGTGAACAGATCTTCCAGGTGTTTTACCATGAACCTTTAGGAAATATGGTTGTTCATAAAAGCAATGCATTAAAGCTGCATTTCGAAGATTAATCTGGTGCAGGAAGGACACCACAACGGTTCAATCTTACCTTTCAAGTATTTCAATTGCACGATACCCAACGAGGGGATCCAGTCTTAACTCCTGAGTAATCAGGACGATGCATTCTGAAGAGCACATCAACGTGTGGGAAGCTTGTTACTGTTATGTTGCGCCAAAAGGGACTGAACAATAGGTAACTTTTTTCTGATACTATTTCATTGAGGTCTGGGTCACATACTGCACGTTATACAAGTTGCACGTGGATTTAGTATACAGTAGCTTTCCATTAGGAAGCATGTGTCTGCAAATGCTTATGCAAATACGGCACGTTGAAAATTGTATAAAACTACAAATTGAACACTATTGAACTCTGGGTGTGTTGTATAAACCCCAACATGATCCATAATGTGGGTTCTTTACAAATGTAATGATTCTTTAAAGGGCCCATTTCATGCAAATATCTACTTTCATGGCTTTCTTCGTGCTAGATGAGGTCTAGGGCTTATATAGAAGCTGTCCAATGCATGAAAAAAAATAAAAAAAAACGGACAAATGCACACGGGCGGGATTTAGAAGTTTTTCCGTTTTACAGCTTGTTTGTACTTCCGTGACATGTCTACGTAGATATGTCACAGGGGCCGTGCTGTGGAGTCTCTCAGCACGCCCCCTGCCCTCACCATCACGGCCACTTTTTTCAGTCTCCTCGTCACTTTCATTCGGGAGCTACAGTTAGCAATCTACAAGAACAACGTCGAGGAGACACTGCAAAATAAAAGAATCTCAGGAACAACTAAAGGCCTGTACACACATAAAGATTATCGGACTGATTTTGCCCC